>VWPW01009049.1:0-54488 GCA_013389825.1 Crypturellus undulatus | reverse complement strand
TGTGTCCAGTTCTGGGCCCCCCAATACAAGAGGGATGTGGAGCTGCTGGAGAGAGTCCAGCGCAGGGCGACTAGGATGATCAGGGGCCTGGAACATCTGCCCTATGAGGAGAGGCTGAGGGAGCTGGGCTTGTTCAGCCTGGAGAAGAGAAGGCTGAGAGGGGACCTGATCTGTGTCTATAAGTGCCTCAAGGGAGGCAATGACGAGGATGGGGCTGGCCTCTTTTCACTGGTGGTCACTGACAGAACCAGAGGAAATGGCCACAAACTGAAGCATAAAAAGTTCCACAGGAACTTAAGGAAGAATTTCTTTACTGTGAGGGTGACAGAGCACTGGAACAGGCTGCCCAGAGAGGTTGAGGAGTCTCCTTCTCTGGAGATCTTCAAGACCCGCTTGGATGCAGCCCTGTGCCACGTGCTCTAGGTGGCCCTGTGTGTGCAGGGGGGTTGGACTAGATGACCTCTAGAGGTCCCTTCCAACCTTAGGCATTCTATGATTCTATGACATGGATAACAGTGGCAAAGTTGAAAATTCTTCTGCTAAACATGTTGATAAAGTAACTCTCTATAACGGGCTTAGAGGGAGTTTTCCATTAAAATGCAAGCCTCAGCTTTTCAAACTGTTTAAATAAATTAGACACTGCAACCAACATCACAGAAAGCCCTATAGAGAGCCTTGTTGGGCACTATAGCAACACAGCCATAGTGCCCACAGCCACAAAGGCTACATATCTACACATTAGCTTTCCTAGGCAGAAAAGTCCTAATGTGATATGAGACAAGGTTAATGTGCAAACATAACAGTAAAGAAAATTATGGTTTCCCAAGGCTCTGTTTTGTTTAGGTCGGAACCATGTATACTGTGAAGGGAATGCTGAGATCTATGATGGACTTTGATTTCATCATCCTATGCTCTCTTACAGTGCCTGTAAGTCTGCCTTAACACGAATCCTTCTCTTTAATAGTAAATTTTAAAGAGTAGATAATCCTCAAATCTATTAGATCGTTGACTAAATTGATGAGGACTAAAATGGGTTTAGATGAGATTTTTGCTTTCTATACCTCAATCAGAATACAAAACTCTCCATTTTCAATCAGAGATCTTTCAAAAGCTGGACCTTTTTGAAGTATTAAATACTTGCACAATATAAGGTTTCTCTTCTCCTCTTCTCCCATTCCCTTAGCTCCTTTTGCTTTCATCAAAAAAAATTTTTTTAAAGACCTGAAGGCACTGTGGGTGAAGTTCTAACTTCAGAGGCCTAAAGCTCATGCAACCTGCATCTATTTTAGTCATCTTTGGATTCCCTCTATTTTTAGTTAATATAAATGAACAATCTCAGGCTATATCTACATTATCAACTGGTACACAGTAAAAAGTGTAGGGCAGGGCTTGATTTGCTATGATTCAAAATGATTCTAGGACTGCGTATTCATATTGTTTCTTTACCAGCAATGAAATACTGTGGATGGTACTGCATGGCACAAATTCTCCCTTAGTTCTACCAGGTGAAAAATTACTTCAAGTAGACCATTCGTACATGTCACAAGGCTCCAGATTCATATTCAAGGCAAATTTGCATTAAAAAGCATCCCTCCTCCTCTACTACACTGAATAATAAATGTAAATGCACCTATAAAGTATAATCTATACGTCCTATAAGTCATCTACATTAGGATGAACTAAACTATGAAGAGAGTGAATATGAATAGCTCAAACTGAGATGAATCTAATCCTTTATTTTTTTAAACTATTATAAGATCTTTCCTCCATATTTAGATATATAAAAACTGTATCCAAATTATTTAACATTATTTGTACATTAGTTGGATACTTTGAAACATTGTCTTCTTAGATCTTTTATCCATTAGTTATACCATAATGAAATATTGACATTGAAATAAATTGTTTTTTTTTTTAAACGAAGTGAAAAGATGAGTATTTTTAAATTCAGCAGTTTACTCTTATGCATAAAGTGTAAAATTCTGTATTTAAATGCAGATGTCTATCTGTGAAAGAGCTGTCTAAGCTCCCATTACAGTCAATGGGTGCTTTGCTCAGCTGTTCACACTTGTGTGTTTCATGCTGTCAAGGTTGCCCAAGGGTCTCTGGTGTATATGCATGAGTCCTCATGGCCATCAGGAGTGGCAGCTGGAGGCCAGGCATGGCACTAGCTACATGTGTGAAGGCAAGCTAATAGTCGGAGAATCAATATCATCAAGAAAGTCCATGTACTGCTTGGCTCCTCCTAAAGCAAATGTCTAAGTTTGACCAGCTGAAGAATTCTCTATGCTCCCTCGGCTGTATTGACTGGTGTTCACTACTGCCATGGGAGCTCAGACACCATTTTCTACGTGGATTTTAGAATCTGGACCAGAATCCAAGTTACTGAACTACTGCATCTGATTCTTTTTTTGCTTAACTACTGCATAATCACTTCAAATGATAGTATGGCATACTAGTCCAGAGATAGAATACCTTAGTTTATCTGTTTAAGTAGCATTGACATTTTTAAACTGATAATCAGTTAATGGTTTCAATGATTATGACATTTTTCCTTGAGCTTTTCCCATTATATTTAGAATAATATATTAAAAATACATAAAGACTACACATGCCACACCTTTTCACAGTTTTGTCTCTGGTCTGAGCAATCTCATTTTTGTCAAAGCTAACTTCCTGAGCACAGCTTTCATGGAGCAGAGCAGAGAGCTTCAACTGAAGGTTGTTTCATGGCCTATAAAATACACTGTCCAATAAGAGCGTCTGCCAAATTTTCCTATGTGTGTAGGAAAATGAAGGACTGTAAAGAACCACTAAAGGTCATTTAGTATGATCACTTACAGTAAGAAGGATTAAATGTACTACAACCATCCTTTGCAGAAAATAAATAATCATCTAATCTATTCCTAAACATTCCTGATGAAGGATTTCCTACTGAGTCCCTGTTTTGATTTTTTTACTCATTATATATGTGAGCTTTTTATTACCTCTGTCTACAGACTTCTGCCTTTTAGGTAAATGGAAAAAAAAATAAGATACTCTTTTTTTGTTTTTTTTTTTCCAGTCAGCTGAATACATGTTTTTATGGTGGTTACCTCTAGAACATCCTGTGAAGCACTTAGGTCTCTGCTGATGATAGCAGGACTTTGTAACCCTGTCTCACCACAAAAACACAAGATTAACCACTTTTGGTCAGACAGAAGGTTCATACGGCTTTGTACACCACTCCTTACAAAAGCAAAAGTTACATAAAAAAATACTAATTGGTACAGGTACTGCCCTAGGAAGACTCTCCCCTTTCAGTCCAGAAATTTCCTGAGCCAGATTTTTTTTTTTTAATAGCTTCCAATTATGTTTTTTGCCAGTTAACTTGCAAAGCTCACTCTCTTTTTAAACTATTTTAAAATTAGCATCTATAACATCCTTCAGCAAAAAGTTCCACAGGTAGATTGCAAATCTCAATTTTAGCTGTCCAGAGAAGGTAAGATTAATTTGACACTAAATACTGATTGCTATACTCGCATTTCAAGATCTTTACATGGACTGAAGGTCCACTGACTGATCTATACTTTGACCTATAAATCCTTGGTTGTGCCACAGCACTTGTATGTGCAACACCCCCAACAACGGTTATTAGCTTAGGTGCATCTATTGGTGCTCGTATTTCTAGGATTCCTGCACCAAGTTTCACTGATTTCTGTAGACACTTATTATTCTGCTGATGCAGCTTATACTTTTGTTAAGTGGTAGAAAAGACATATTAACCAGATAGATAGATTGATTTCTTTGGCTTCACAGTTCAAATTCCTGCAAGAATTTCAAGAATGATACAAGATACAGGAATTATAGCAATGTTGTCTTTTGCTGTGAGGCAAAAGTATGAATAGCAGTAAAGATAAGCTTTTAGAGTTTCTTCTCCCTGTGAGGAGGGCGACAACAAAGCCAGCATGGGGCACCAGTCCTTCATGGACTTTTCATCAATGCGCTTGGTGGAGTGTTCAAACCTCCATATCTTATTCACTGCAACAACTTTGTATCAAGCACTATGGAAAAGGGTTTAAATCTCCGTAGAGTCTCTAACAAAATAGATGACTTCTCTCTTTTTCTTTGACAGTTGATAGCAGTGCTACTGCAGCAGCACCCAAAATCTAGAAAGATTAAAATAGCATCCTGCTCGGGACTCAATAGATAGGATGGCCATCAAGTATAATGTCAAGGATAAATCCAAGACATATTTAATAACATGATATGCAGATAAGGTTAGATGCACTAGTGGAATCTCTATAGGTAAAGCATGTTTATAACTCCTTTGCACAGCAAAGATAGGATAAACCAGTTTATCTAGTCTATTGATTTCTTGTTGCTCTGAATCCTGATACTTTGATTTTTTTTTGGCTTGAATCTTTATGCTGCAAAAAGGGTGAAACTGATGCTTAGGGCTATCTCCCTACGGTAATATATGGATCAGGTATGCAGGTTGCTGGCAGAGGATTTTCCAAGGTAAGTTTGCAAAACATGCAGCTACAGGTCTCCCTTTAGGAAGGGTTTAAAACCCACCTCTCTCATTTTACATGTTAAATGTGGCCTAGAGGAATATCCACCCACACCAAATGGAAAAGCCAAATTTCCTTCCAGTTCCAAAAACATTATAGACATCTGCCAAATGACATTTCTAATTCTTCCCGTAAAAAATGGAAAGCTAAATAGAAGCATCACCCTTCCAATAAATCCATTCCAAACTCTTCCTGATTTATTCCAGATCCGCTGTATTTTGGTAAGGCAGTTAAATAATACCCTCTTTTGTTCTCCTTACGGGGCTTACCTCAGAATGTATTTTATATGGGTGTTCCTTTAGAGACTTTTAAAAAAATGCTTAAGAAATCATAAAGAGGCAAAGTTTGACTTCTGATACATGTGTTCAGTTCCTATTTACTTCACAGGGAATTTTCAAGCCAGAATAGACCACAGTGTTGGAAACATTTATTTAGGCAGAAGAAGGAAAAAGAGTAGTTCTGAATTAATGTTAATATTTCCATCAACTACAACAAAATTTAATCACCTTCTTAGTTTTAATTTCTTTTAGAGCAAGAAAGAAAGAAAGTACTAAAATATGTCAAAGAAATCAAAGGAATGGTGAACTGAAGAAAGCCACAAAAACGTCTTGTCAGGAGGTTTTTTAAGGACTAGTCAGTCACCACATCTCCCAACAGATGTATCATCTCTAAAATGTAAATAAAGGATAAAGCTTTAACTCATTCTTATAGCAGTAAGATTGTTGAAAAGCATCCAACTTCTTATTACCATAAAGAAAATATGTTTTAAGATTTTATCCTTTACATTATTAGGATGTTGAAAGAGCTGTTTTCGGCTGTCACAGTTGTGCTTTCATTTGTTCTAGAAGGTTTTCTCAGTCTGACTACTCAGACAAGCCCCAGAAGACCCAGGTCCCCCTGGCTATGCCCTGACCTGGTCAGGCAAAGCCAGCTCCCATCCGAAGTCAAGTAATTGCACTCAGGTTGCTCAACCGTGCTTGCTGCCTCAAATGCAAGTGCCATGTTAATGTGTCTGTGTATGACTTTGGATCAGAGCTGCCTCATGTCTGACCATTTTGAGGAACAGACAGGCAAGCTCGCATCTGTCTGTACCTGTCCCTGTAGACATACCCTAAAGCTGCTAAATAGTTTTTTTTTTTTTTTTATGTCACAGTAAACAATGAATACGGAATGTCAAGTAATCATCATGGAACTAAAAAAATCCTCAACAAAGAGAACAAGCAAAACAATGCAAATAAAATGAATTTTTCCTCCCACACCCATAAACTGTCATGCAAGTGCAATAGCTGGGTTTGATGTAAACGGTTTTTGAAAAGCTAATTTAGTACTGTTCAGTCATCTCTTATTTTGCTCATTATTATCCCATTTTAATATATTTCTTATTATTTTAAGAATAAGCTAGTTTAGATATTTCTAACGTGAAAACCAAAGACACTGGCTTATTTATACAGGAAATACAAGCCTGGAAAAAAGACATACTTTACGTCTTCTTTCATTAGCTTCAAGACCCAGGTAAACTTCAGATAAGCTTTTGCACTTTTAAGTCAGATGTGTTTTATAATTGTATCTGTTGGAGAAATTCTCCCAAAGTATATTTGTAATAGAATTCAGTAAGGTTGCAAAGTAAAAATGTCCACTACAGTGTATGGAGAACAACTAAATTCTGCAGTACTATAACAACAGCAATATAAAATTCTGGGATAAAATCAAAAGACGGACATAAGGTTTGTCAGTCCTCAGGCTGACAGGTGTCAGGTTGACACTTGTTAGATATTTACTGGTCATCTAAAGCAATGCCATATGATACTATTCTTTTTTTTTGTCATAAATAAATAGTTGGGTGTTGATTATTTTTGCAGGTAGTTCTTCTTTTTATATTTTTAAAAGCCTTGTCCATAGTCTACTGGTAACAGTGTTGTTAGGTGCTGATGCAATCATATGCAAATATTGTAGTCTGCAGATCCACCCTACATGGTTTGCTGGAAGTTTTTGTAGTGCTACCTTACCTTTGGTGTTGCACTTTTTTGTGATTTAGGATGGAGAACTTGGGAACAAATTTTCTTTTGAAATACAATTGCAGTAATAACTGTGAGAAAGATGCATGGGACTCTCCCAGGCTTTCCAAGGAGCTCTAATAATTTGAGAGTCAAATATGGACCAAAGCTTTTGGACTTGGCTCTCTATCCAAACTACACATTCAGATGGATTTGAAGACCTGTTTAATGAACGGCTTGTCCTTAGTGTGAACAAAGAACTATTCCACTACTGCCAGGATTCCCTCTTCAGGAATAATATTTTAAAGAAAACAATTAAAGCCTTAAATCTTACCATAACTTGAGCATAGGTCTATGCTGTAAAATGGAACTTTATTCTAATAGTGGACATAGAGATGTCAGATAAGTCCAAGGTAAAGTTTAATCTGAAGAATAGATGAGACCTAATTTCTTGTGAGATTTACACAAATGAGCGCTGAATTGCTTCAAACTTAACAGCACCTTGTACCTAAAATATTGCCCATTTTGGTAAGAAGCAACTATAACTCCCCTCAAAAACAGGACAGATCATGAAGCAACCACAGGACTTCAGGAATAGATATAAATTTAGGAGATCTGATAAGTCATCTGCAAACTTTTCTCCAGCTGCTTTGATGACATCATTGGTTTCACTATCTACAGTGGCACCATTGTCACATTAAACAATGACAATTCTAAAACTGTCCTCTGTGCTTTCCAGACAGATATTTATATAATGCAGAAGGGAAAAAATATTCTTGTCATCATACTTTTCTCTTTTCTTCTTCTTCTTTTTTTTTTTTTTCTTTTTCTCACACATAATTCCCTTTTGTCCTTCGGGTCTTAATTGCAATTCATTATTATTTTTGTGAAGAGCAGCCTCATGAAGGCAAAGAGTTAAAGACGTCACTTTAAATGACAAAAGCTGAACACTTTACCCCACTTTCAGTCTCTCATCTATTCATCCTTTTCATTGTGAACTTCGCTATTTCAGCTTTCTAAGCTCTTCAACTACCTGCCCCTAATTTGTATTCCTGGGAAGAGGCCTAGGCTGGTTATTTTGCATTTGTGTGCTAATGGTGATGAGTTTGCTTCTAAGAGGAGAACAGGGAGGGGAGGGCAGGAACCTCCAAAAGGGTTTAAGTGGGAGTGGGGGTGAAGGTGCAGGAAGGGTTGTTTGGGGGAGAGTCATGCTGAATTTTAACCCTGAATGCTTTCTTATACAATTTAGCACAAAGCCCTCCTGATTATATGGAAAATGACACCCTGTGAAAACTTGCCTGTTCATATACACCTTTTAAGCAAATAGGTTAGTCAAGTGTCTGAAAAGCCTGGGAGACACTTGGGTCATCATTTTATTAATACATTAGAACACAACACACATTTTGCAAAGCTTTCTTTTTCATGTATTCCTGAAAATAATGTAGCATATTCTGAGTATGCATACTATTCTGCAATATGCTTATTAAGGGAAAAAGTCCATACATGCAAGTGATAGCAGTGCAGCCCAGTTCTGTTTTGTCTGATAAAACCATTTACTTTCACAGGGTTAATTTTGCCTATGCATTTAGATGCCATGTGAGATAAAATACCTTTCATTAGATTAAATAGGCAAACAGAGGCTTTTTGACTTATTGACTAGTATTTCAAAGCCGAGCGTTTCTTATGCTAATCATTTTTATAACTAATTTAACAGACGTAAAAGAATGTCATTATGAATAATTAGAGATGTTAGTAATTTAGTTTCTAATTAACCAGGGATGTGGCAGACCATTACAGATGGGAATACTCATTAGCCGTGCGAGGCATGGGTGTTGTGCTGCTTATTATAGATTCTGCCCATATTTAAAAATGGTTGGGTTGTTTGCACTTTTCAGCACAGAGCACTTTCATTTCGTGCTGCTGGGCATATCGGCTCGTTGTACTTTGTCACATGGCAAAGCAGACATCTGCGCAAAGCACCTGATGCAGCAAAGCGTGCAGGCGGCCGTTTTCCATTCCACCAACTGGTGCATGACAATGGTGCTCAGCCCAACTCCACACCCAAAAGCAAATTTGCAAAGGGGGCATTTTTCTTTTGCAGGTGTAATTTGCCTTTAATGCAATTAAGCACAAAAGTATTAAGCCTTCAAATCTGTGCCCGTGATTCATTCTGTGAGGAAGAAATGAAAGGGAGCCTGCCTGCTAACGTTTCACTACTCTTTGAGCTTATGGCACTTATTAAAAAATGTCCCTTCAGTCTTCTGCTCCATCCATTCATGGTGTACGCATAGTCCTTTAGGAGTGATTGCACCGAAGTCTCTAGGATATGAAAAGGTTGCTCCTTTGGGCTCTCACGAACCCATGGCTGAAGTTCCATACATTACTGTCATTTCTACTGTCATTTGTTTTTTCTTTAACTACAATTTCCTTAATTTTTCTTTATTCTGTCAAAATTCAGTTTCAATAAGACCCATTCAAAATACAGTCATGTAAAGCTAGATAATTAATCAATCGTCTCTCCCATTTGAAAAGGTATATATATGCATATTCAAATGCATATATATATATATACACACAAACCTATATATATCCACAGATTCTCCAATACTGGAAGGTTGAAAGTCCTCTAAAATACACACAGGCAGCTTTTTTTGGGGAAAAGGGACTAAAAATTGATCACATTGATCATAAGCTATTGTCCTATTAACATATTAGCAAAATGGACAGACCACTAAGCACTCTGAGAAGGGCAATCTGCTCTGTGATTTATTAGTCTACAGAATGCAACAGAGTGACAACTTCATGAGCTATGCAAGCAAATAAACCTGGAGGAGAAATCTTCCTCTGAGTTCTGTCACTGGGGTTATACACAGATGAGCACCATAAAAAATGGTATTCCTTGTCTATAGAAGAAAATTATACAGATTTCTTCAAAAGTGAATTACTCAGGTAAGCTCTGTTCAGTCTGAATATGCATAACAGATCTCCATCCACCATTTAATCTAGTTTAACTAGACTGGTTTAAACCATGCTTTTAGTTAACCAGTACAACTTTCTCATGCAGGAAGAAACAAAAGTGGTTCAAACCAGATAATTGATTGTGCTAGTGGAAAACTGGGGTTGCTCTGACTCGAGAAAAAGTGTGTCCCATTTCAGTTCTTGGGTTAGAGTCTGCACCAAAAATAGCAGAAGGTGTAAATTCAAATGAACTGCTATTTCAATTCAATTGTTCAGGTAAGGAAGAAGTAAAGATGCAGAATCCTGATATGCCTATTAGCCTACTTATGTATATTGTACTGCCAGTTAAACTTTGCCTAAGATACAATTCAGCATCGCTAGTAAGATTAGAAAATATTTTTTTCTTTTCATGGCAGAGATTAGAGCACTAACCACAGCGATGGAAAACCAGTGTTCAGTGCCTGCTCTACTACAGATATCATAATACAAATGACCTTGGGCAAGTCACTTCGCATATATTTGCACTGCAATCAGACAACCTAACCTTAAAGTTCAGCATTCCTTAACTTTTTAGCAGCACTAGCAGACCACTGTCAACCCCCACGGCTTTCAATGACCACTGAGCACCATTATAAAATGTTTAATCCAAAGCACCACTGAAATTGTTGTTTTACATGGCTCTGCATCCATCTTCTACAAACTGGGAAATGCAGATGGGAACGGTTTCAATAGCCTTGACTCAGCGTGGGTTAAACTCCTAGAGTCCTAGGCGGATTTGGGCATCCTGTGCTGCTTTACCTACATTTTCACCAACGCCTGGGCTAATGTGGCTGCCACCAGCTCATATGAGTCTGTCCTTGTTACAGCCTTTCTTTCCTGCAGCAGAAACCTATAGTGTTACAAAACTCAGTTCCTCACCTGCAAAAGGATTTGCCTGCCTCGTAAACATCATCTAAACAAAAATAAGTCAAAAATCGTGAGGAATGCAGACAGCATAAGGTTAACTAGAGTATTTAATACATTGTCTAAAACACCGTGAGCAGTTATCTTAACTTTCCCTAGGATCATATGGGAAGTCTTTGTGGATACTGCTAGGAGAATGAGCAAACTGCTAAAATGAAGCTGGGAGGTTATATAAGTGTCAAAAATTATCTCTGTTCTGTTGGTTTAGCTAACATCTGACTCATCTGACCTCTCTCTGGCCTGCTACAGAGCAGGAAAGGGAAAAAAAAAAAAGGAAAGAAAAAGCACAAGGCAATTTTTCTGAAGAACTGAAAGCGCTAAAAGGAAGGGGGTTGAGTTGTAATAAACATCCACCTTTCTGAAGCCACAGGCAGACAGTTGTCTGTGCTCCTGGAGCTAGTGTGACATAGCTGAATGCATGGAAACTTCTTTATGGTTAGAGGCAGGAAACCTGTTTATGGTTATGCGTGCTTCCAGGTGAAATGACTGGGGAAGGAACCTGGATGTCACTTCCAGAGATCAAGTCAAGTAAAAAAGCGACATAAAATTCTTACAAGTATTATGTTTTGGGCAGTTAGGGTATGTAGGATGAGTGTTTTTCTTTGTTTTAAATCTGTTCACCTTTCGCAAAGCACTTTCTTTTTTCCACAGTCAAGTGGTAATGAAATTCTTCCTAGCATTTGTAGCTTATTGGCATTTGTTGCTTTTCCTGGTTTTAAATTTGGATAAAAATTAGTTTTTTTGGCACACTCCCTTGTCTTAGGTTAATACTTTTACTAGAAGTAAACCAACAGCAGGATATCATGTGCTTCTTCCACTGATTAAAACAATGAAAGCAAACCAAAGCAAACCAAAGCAAACCAAAGCAGGATGGGGCCTCATGTAAAGTTAGCTGCTACTAACTTTCTATAGAGAAGTTGACATTGAACATTAATAGATATATGTAGAGACTATGTGACTTTTTATTGATGCCAAATTATAAAAGACAAAGTTCCATACAGCTGTCCTACTTCGAAAGTTATGTTTTTTTCTCTAAATATTGCTTTTGAATGATTTTGGAGAAAGAGAAAAATCTTTTAACTGTAGTAATCTAGTTTTCACTATGCAATGACTGAAATGGATATTGCTTTGTCATTTACAGGTTATTGCTTAATCGAAAGTTGTCTGAGCCAGTTTCCTAAGATTAGGTGATGACATATTTGAATGTCACTTATTGTAATCATGTAGGCAGTATGTATATCTTAATAAAGATCCTCTACACTGAGATTCTTCCCATCCTCTGGTTTATATACTATGTTCTGATGCATAAAAATGAATAATTTAGTTCTAACTATACTACCACAAGTTTATTGTAAACTGAAGCCACAATTGCAATATTGGATGTCACAAAAAAAAAACTTGCTATAAAAATATCTAAATGGTTCTTTCTTCAGCTCCAATAACATACCATTTTACATTACCAGATGTTAAAACTCTACAGATTATCTGACAGCAAGTGCTATATCAAAGACAGTTCAAAAGAAAAGTAAAAATGATTTTCATATTTCTAATCATGCCTGCAGATGGGTTAGGATAATCTGTCATAGTTCAGAAGTAGAAAAGAAAAGAAGCAGGCTTGATGTGACTTGGCTCAGTGGTCTGCTTCAAATAATATGGTTCAGGCGCAAGGGGAAAAACAAACAGGTCTTTGCTTGAGAAAACAGATGCAGCAGGCCAGTGCAAAATCTCACTTTGTTCATTTCAGAGGCAAAAATCAGAAAATCTTTACTTTTTTTTTTTTTTTTTTTTAAGGAGAGAGGCAAAGAGTCAGGGATCGTCCCAAGGACCCCATGGAAGCTTTTATTTTCTTGAGCTGCTTTCTGCACTTTCCCCTTCTCCTCCCCTCAGATGCTGAATCAATGACCCCAGGTGTCCGTGGGGACACGTCCCTCGGCACAGCCGTGCACCGTGCCACGCTAGTGCCACACGAGGAGCCACCTCGCTGCAGATGTCCTGGCCTCCCCCAGGACCAGTTGCTGCTCTGCAAAGCCTGAAGGTCTGGAAACTCCGTGTGTACAAAANAAAAAAAAAAAAAAAAAAAAAAAGTTACTTCTGACTGGCAGCTCTGGCATATGCGTCTCGCGCCCTTGTCTTGCAGCTACACAATGTTCCTTTTCCGTGGAGCCTGGCAGAGCACTCAGCTGGAGAGAGGGACCTGCAGGGCAGGGAAGGCCTCATATGGGTAAAAGCACAATCTGTAATTATTATGGATTTACACTATATAATCCATAATATGCCCCATATAAATTTCCTATAGAGCTTATATGGAGCGACGGTTTAATTTATGCCCACTCAAGCTCAGTCTTTGCCATCTGCTGACCCGCTCTCCTCGGGCATTCCCCTTTCCTGACACACACTTTATTTCCACTGCTTACGCGACTTAAGCGGGTGACTACTTTGGGGCATGGGGGAAAAAAACAGCAGGCTTGGGTTTTACGCAGGGAGGCTCTTGTGTCACCTTTTCCTAGTTGAGCTAAGTTCGAGCACCATGTAGCTCCGCCCCACTTCAGCCCATCTATGAGGTGGGGCTTAAAGCAGCGAATGCAGCTGAAACACTTCAAAAAATCCCAGCAAAAAATAAAATAAAATAGAATAATGAAAAAAAGAAAAATGAAAAAACAGAATAGAATAAAAAATAAAATAAAATAAAATAAAATAAAATAATAAAATAAATTTGGGGGGACGAGGGTAATAATCCACCTGGGGCCCAACATCAAGACTCCAGCCCTTAGCCCCGAACAATAACCTGGAGGCTTCCTGCGCCTTGGCCGCAGGGCCTCGAGCCGCCCGCCCCCCTTCGCGGGCCGGATGGCTCCACAGCTCAGCGCGTTGGCTTAGGTGCAGTTGGAAATGCCCTAGAATGGCTCTTTTGTTGGTTTTCGCCTGCGCGCGGGAGCCGAGTGTCGCGGCGGAGCGGAGCGCTATTGAATTTGCTCACTCAGGCAGAACACTCGACAGGAAGGAAGGAAGCGGCCATTCTTTCTGGTGCCATTGTCTGGCCACCGGGCTTAAGCAATCAAACAGCCCTGCGGCCCGGCTGCGGCGGGCACCCGCCCGCCCGCTCGCTCCCGTGCGCTCCTGGGCTCGGGGAGCCGCCGGGGAGCTCTGAAAGCTGCTTCCCCCATGACTTTTTTCTTCCTTTTTTTTTTTTTCCCTTTTTTTTTTTTCTTTTTTTTGGACATGCGCCACCCTCATCTTCTTGTAGCTCGCAGTGCAGGTAGCCATGGGGCAGCGCTGTGCCCTGCTCCCATGAGAAGGGCCCTGGCAGAGGGAGCACCGAGGGCAGCACCGAGATGGCACCGCTCGCAACGCGCTTCTAGGTTTTCGCTTTGGGATGAAAGAAAACGCCCTGGCCAAATGCCGAAGCCACTTAGGGAGATTGCGGTGTCGGAAGATATTTTTGTTACGTTCAGAAGGCACTTTTCAAAGCTGCACTCTGCTTAACGTCTCATTCTTAATTCAGGGATAGAGAAGGGCAAGGTGTGAGACAAACAGAGGAAACCTGTCTTTAGAAACAGGTTCCTTAAAAAAAAAGGGTGCAAATGCAACCCTCCAGACCTGATTTTGTAGCCTGCAGTTCAGTTAGCTCCCCCAGAGAAAAGGAAGGAATAATAATATATATATATATACACCTATATATGTATATATGTATATCTATAAGTGTATATATATATATATATATATAAAGAAAGAAAAGAGCCCAAAGGGCTCATTTTGAAAAACAGGATTGCAGAGTCTGGCCTCTATTTATAATGTAATTGTATCTGTCGCTCATCAAAGTAAGTTTTCGTTTTGAAGATATGCAAGGATGGGAGAACAAAAGGAATAAGCAGGCTTAAGACAATCCAGAACAAAAATCTCTCCATCTTTGAATTTTAACCTGCCACAGAACATCCCTGTAATTTCTGAGCACTTTAAAGCTCGAATCAGTTTGCAAGCATAACATCTCTCTGTGCATTTTGCAGGGTCTCCTCTCTTGCTCATACTGATGTCTCTTTGTGGGGTAGACCCATATCACGACCTGGCTGACAGACTTACTGGGTGCCAAAGCCACAGGCTCTGTTGTTTGATCAGGCTGGATTTTCCTTGGACAATAGGACTCCTTAAGGCAGTAGGTGTTCATGATGTTGCTCTTGATGGTGCCCAATGGATTGTGTCCTAGCAGATCTGCGATGCACTGTGAGAGGGTGGCAGAGTTCCTATAGTGAGCGCAGAAGTGCTCACATGGTCTTATTTCTGCTAGCCCTGAGGATGGCTCTGGGGTAGTCTGGGCACTCTGAATTAAGGTTACTGAACTACCCCCCTTGCTGGTGTCCCATCTGCATGTTCCTGACCCCCCTTACTCAATATGATCATTTTAGGTACTGCTTAGTGAGCCCCTTCCAAGGGCCAACCCACCTGAAAACAAATCACAGCCGCTAAAGCTGGTCACCACGTAGCCACCAGTGCATTGGTGTGGGCAGAGAAAGAACAAGGATGCTGAGCTGGGCTTGGGTCTGAAGGACCTGACGTCGTTGGCTAGCATGGTACAGGACAGAGATGCTTCAGGCACCACACACCAATCCGGAAAGACAGACATAATGTCTTGGAGCTTGGGCCTTGGAATATACCCAGCTTCCATCTTTGTCTTGATAAAACCTCTGCTGAACCTGCTTACTATTGCCCTCATGCAAAAAGAGAATAACTTCAATGAGTTTATAGAGTTATTCCAGATTTACCAGTGCAACGGGTAGCAACCAACACAAATTATACCTCTTCTTCTTTTTTTTTTTTTTGATTTTACTTATTTTTAACAGAAACAAGTAGAAATTACTAGAACAGAGAGACATTTAAAGCCAAGCAGAACTCTTGGTTTTGGGTTTCATTACAAACTTGAAGCTCAAGCGAGTTTTGATGGGATTTGTAAATGTTTTCAACAAACGTGGGCTGAGTTTCAAGCAAGGCTGGGCTCAGTTGTGAGGGAATCTTGGCCAAGGTATGGTTTTGAGTGGAAAGCATATGAAACTCAGTGCATTTTCCTGATTTAGAGTTTTTCTTTGAAGTACTTGGTCCATTCAAACCTAAAACTCAAAGCAAAAACCCACATGGTGTGAATGCACTGGAGCCAAAACTGTAATAAAAAGTTCCTTTGGAACTCCATGATTCAAAGCTAACTTAGCTCCAGATATTCCTTATAAACTGTTAATAAGATTGATATTTTGCATAGATACTTTTTTTTCCAGAAATTGGAAATAATCTGAAATCTTTGCTATCTTCCAGTTTATTGAAAGTTTGATCATAATGTTACCATAAAAGTACTGTAGTGATTCAAGATTATAACTTTCTTAATATCTTATCTATGATTATATAAGAAACTATTTTTTTTTCCTCATATTATTTTGCTCTAAATTAGATTTGTCACTGTTGATCCTATTCTATATCTTTAGGCATTCTCACCGTGTTCAGAACTGTAGTGTCTGAGTGCCTTGCAACAGTGCGTGAAGCAACGTGAATAACATCTGTTATGTGCTGCTTATTGTCTCATCTCTTCCCTTGAGATGTGGCATGTGCAATGAAGTGTCTTGCTTTGCTTTGGGAGAGTTTTTTGAATGTGTGTGTGGTAGTCTGTTTTATGATCAAGAAAACATTTATTTGAAAATGTCTTGAAGGGCAAACAAATGGAGGATATTACTAGTTAGAAACTGAAGGGGAAATTCCCCATGAGATAGTACTGACATCTTTCCTTTTTTTTTTCCCTTGTTTTTGCTGTTGACAGATATTTTCACTTTACTGTAAGAGCTGCATACACAAGCTCTATGTGTGCATTCACACACTAGACAGACAGCTTTTGGGCTTTTTTGTTTGAACACAGAGCAACATAATTAGCTTTCCTGCCCAGCATGCCTTTGATAGCTGAAAATATGCTCCAAGCCGACCTCTTTCCTCTTCACAGATGCATCAAAATTCCATATGAGCAGCCACCCAGCGACTCGACTGGCTTTTGCATTTCCAGTTAACTATACTGAATCATAAAAGTCTGGGAAAGGATCTGGGAAGTGTGTTTCTCCAACTACTGCAACCCTTCAGCAGCAAGACCGAATTTTCATTACATGTGGAGAATCACATGTTAGCATGCGTCATTCCCAACCCCGTGCAGATCTGTTGGACAGTCCTGAAAGGAGCTGGTAGTCTCAACCCATCTGCCTGTGGAACACCCATAGAGCTAATGGGAAGTCTGCGTGTGGCTTGCTGATGGGATCGGGCCCTGTGGCTAAAACCAGACAAAATATTTTGTAGCATCAGCAATAATTCTTGTACTCAAGGCCTCATTTCTTGCACAGCTCTATAATTAATCCTCAGTCGCCTGAGCTGTGATCCTGACAGTCTGGAGCCAAGAAGAAGTACCATGGCAGTCAGAACGAAGGTATGAAGCTATGCAAAACCAAAGTTTCTTTCTAACATGAAAAGAGAGGGAAAAAAGGACAGTTGTGGGGATGGCATGGTCAAAAGCAAAGAGAAAGGGAGAAGTAGTGAGGGAGTAGAAGGGGAAGCAGATGCTCATTTACAGAACAGCTGCTCTTCCAAGCACATTGCTATCACCAGTGACTTCTTCAGGTTATAAATGCATGGGCAGATACTCTGCTTTTTCTTTGTGACAGAAGTTCAGAGTGAAAAAAACAAAACAAACAACAACAAAACAACAACAACAACAATAAAATCTCCATACACACACACACACAAAACAAGCATACAGAAGCTGTTCACATCCTGTCTCTATCCGGTCTTCCTTCTGGGAAGTTCTAACAGTCCCTCTTACATGTAAGAGGAACACAAATACAAAAAAAGGTTAGTTTTACCACCACTAGAGCAATAGTAAAGGAGGCTGCGCTTGACAGTGTCAAAACCAGAAAAGTAACTTTCCATTAGCTTTTTTTGTTGTTGTTGTCATTTGTCCATATGCACTGCTATGAGAGGTAATACTCACTGTAAAAGTCATGATTCTGGCATATGTGTGCTAGGCTAAGCATCTTGCTGTACCAAAGGTCTGCTTAGCACAGGAAGAATGAAAAAAGCATCATGCTCTTTATTCCCCAGGCGAGGCCCAGGTCAACTTAGACCAAAGTCGTGTTCCTCCAACTGGGATAGCACATGTGCTATTAGAGGACTGCTGAAGCAAGCACATGCTTGCTCCACTCCCTTTCCTTGATCTTAGAATTTGCATAGGTCAAAATCAGGCCATAACAGAAGAGACGATCTGTCCTGAAGATTTCTTTGGATAGAGAGGCTCATGGTAATTCAGCATGTTTCAATTTGTTGAACTTCACAGGGCTCTACATGATTTCTCACAGAAGTTGCATATCCCAGATTCTGCATTGTCTTATATAATTTAACTTCTTCAGCACCGCCATCTACAGTGGTTTGATAAAAAGCTGGTTTAACTGCTATGTCCAAAACTCTTTTTTCCTTCTTTTTTTTCCCTTGTGTCTGTTTTAATGTGAAGATTCAGGGGACACAGAGTTCTCCTTGGTTTATCCCACATACTCCCTCCCCTATATGGATTGTAATGAGTTTGTTAGCTGTCATATCTTGGAGATTAAGCTTTTGTGCAAGTTTTTCAGGACAGACATGTGTAAAGGGGCCCTTTCAACCAGAGAACAAGTGTTCCTTAATGGCCATACACATTTTTTTGGCACACATCCATACATTGGCAGGATGATCAAACATATTCCAGCAGACAGTAGAACCATGATAGTTGTAGGTACAGAGACCTTGGGGGCACAGGGGAAAATATGTCATCTCTGTTTTCTTTTAGGACCTCCCTCAAGACTGAAGGCCCCTGGCAAACGCTGATCCTTATTTCTGTGGTGTCAGCTGAGAGAACTGCCTGGAAAATTGCACACAAAACAAAAGGATTGCCGAGCTGCCTTACTGACAAATTAACTTATCAGCTGGAGAAGTTTTGATTTACAATGAAATTCTCTGTTGGTTACTGAAAGTCTCTCATTTAAAATTAATGACCTCATAACTGATGAATGATAAAGCAGGAAAGGAAGTACGTTGAAGACTGAACAGAAATCATCAGGTGAAAGGGGCGCTCTGTGATTATGGAATAAAAACTAGTCATTAGGGCTTAAAAAAAAAAATCCAGAGTTCTGCTTCTTGCTGCTAGTGGTGCATGTTTTCTTGGAATAGAAAATGACTTCCCCCCCTCAGGATCTGTGGTACTATAAAAACAGTCCTCTTCAGAACTAACTTCCAAATCTGCTAACATAATACTTCTCTGAAAAAGAATGAGAATGTTGGTTTTACAGTTAATTAAGGGTTTTGGGTCAGGAACTTGAAATATATCCATTAGGGTATGGTTTTCTGGTTAAGGAGTCGTAAATGCACAGTACACTTTATTAAATAGCTTGAAAGGGACTGTTTTTAGCATATGATAGCTGCTTTGGTGTGTTT
This sequence comes from Crypturellus undulatus, assembly GCA_013389825.1. Taxonomy (NCBI): domain Eukaryota; kingdom Metazoa; phylum Chordata; class Aves; order Tinamiformes; family Tinamidae; genus Crypturellus; species Crypturellus undulatus. Next base: position 35,545 of record VWPW01009049.1, on the reverse strand, counting down.
AGCAGCAGATAAATATATGTTGAAAGGAGACAGCTCACCTTAGCAGTAGGTGAGTGTGTCAGTTCTTCAGAAAAATATCTTTTATTGTTACCTGTGCAGCCCTCGTCTTTCTCTGTTAACCAGTTGGAGGGTGGAGGGAGTCAAGAAAAGAGGGAAAGGTGGGGAGACAAATAGCAGAGATTTATTTGTTTATTTTAATCCCCCAGAGGGCTATAGCAAGACAGAAGTGAGGAGAATGCCTACCTCATGAAGGTGTGAGAGAAGCACCATGTTAGAGGTCCAAGTTGGGAGGGTGACTCCCAAGAAAAAGGGCTGAAGGATGAAGTGAAGCTAGAAGTAATTGGAAAGAGAGGGAGGAAGGAAGGAAGGAAGGAAGGAAGGAAGGAAGGAAGGAAGGAAGGAAGGAAGGAAGGAAGGAAGGAAGGAAGGAAGGAAGGAAGGAAGGAAGGAAGGAAGGAAGGAAGGAAGGAAAAGGGACATATCTAGGTACCAAAATCTCAAAACTCAGTTTGTGGATCTGCATCCAAAGAACTTCTCTGTAGCTTGGCAGGACAGGGAAGTAGATGAGAGGGAAGTAGGGTCCATGCAGGTACCATAAAACAGTGGACCATGTGTTTGTGAGCAGAATAATCTTTTAAACAGTTCATCATTTCCAGGACCATTGTTATGCTAATTCCCCAGACTTAGGGAAACTTCAACTCCTTCCCTTTCAGAATGGAACCATTCCTCCATCAAGAGTTAATTTTAAAAAGAGAGCAAACAGAAGGACTTGATGTTTGGCAAGCCTGGGGTTAGAATGTTCCCATATACACATACACATTTAGAAGAGAAGTATCTTAGTATTCATGATACTTGGTGATAGACTAGCAAAAAGCTTTCAATTAGACATGAAAAACAAATATCACAATTTATCTCAGTTCTTCAAACTTTTGTGTTCTAAAGGTATTTTTTTTATGGCTTTTTTTTTCACTGTTTTGTGAGTGTCTTTCAATTCAAGTTACCCTTATTCTGGGTCCTTTTTTTCCTCCCCTTTGGTCAAGGCATTTCTGAATTCCTGCCAAGAAGTTACTATGTAAAGCCTGTTGTACTCAAGAGTTGGATTCCCATTCCTGGAATCATGACTAGCAACCCCAAAATAGAGTGCATTGTTTTTTCAGAAGGAAAACAAGAGAGGAAAGAAACCTTAGGAACAAACAGAGAAGGATGAAGCCAAGCGACAGTTACAGACTCTTCAGACTCTTCAATAGGGATTTAGATTGGCTACGGATGAATCTAATCTAGACGGTAGGAAAACCTGTATTTGAAGTAAGATCAATTCTTATAAATTAATTTTATGCAAAGCTACCTATTTTTGCTTCCTGCCTACTTTAATTCAGGAATCAGCATATTTGCAGGGCAGGACATCATGTCCTATTTCTGCTACAGAAGACATTTTTTTATGGACACAAAGCAAAACTTCATCACAATCACATTGCAGACTTGTTCCCTGGGAGAAGAAAAATGTCACAGTTTGTGCAAGAGGGGCTTAAATGGACTATGAAACAGATTTTGTTCACATGATAGTGTAAGCAAATGAGCTAGCAAAAAGGGTCATTTTTTCAGCAAAGAAATTCTGTGAATTGACAAAAAGATTGAGTGCTGATGTGTACAGGATGTGTTCAGGAAACACGTTTTGTTAAAGTAAGCGTATCACTGAATCCTTGTCCAAAGGTTTATACAAAGTTACCTCATCAACTTTATGTGTTATGTGCTGATTTTTTAGATGATTTTCATCCCACGCAAGTTTAATTATTTTTGTTATATCAGTTTTTGATCCCATAATATTAATTGCTATTAAGAACAGAAAGTTGAAAAGCACAGAGAGCTTGACTGCAGAAAACAGAAGAAATTTGAGGTTGGCTTTTTTTTTTATTTTTTTATTTTTGTAATGGAATAGGATATTTGATTAACATTGTTAGTAAATTATATTTGAACAGAAAGGCTATTAAATCAGCTAAAGAATATGAAAAGAAGAACAAGCCTGAAAATAATGGGAGGAGCCTAGGAATGTGAAAACATTTCTGCAAATTCTGTGGAACTTTACAGTGGTTAACTAATTCTTTCTGATACCATTAGGACTTTTATAATGACTGCAGGAGGCAATTTAATTTCTACCCCAAAAGTTTCAAATTCTTTGCCTTGAATTAAGAGGAGTCTCTTAACAACATGTTTTACAGTGCACACAGGATGTGTCTGATTCTATCTGTTTGAGAGCTGATGACGAGATCATTGTTTCCCTGTGACATGCATGTCAATAAAATCCTGCTTTTAGCTAAATAAAATATAGGCTAGTGATTAAGATGTTCATGAGAAAGAGAGATGAGACAAGATGAGACAAGACAATGATTTGGACCTGCTGTCCACATGTGTCAGCATTACAAAGGTAAGCTTGAGAAACTGTAAAGGCCTGAACACAGAAGAAGTGACAACCCATCCTTGGAAAGTTCAGCCCCTTTGAAGGATTTCAAATTGTGCACACAAAAGAAAAGGCAGTGAGAACCACTAGTTCTCTCACAGATATATCCCAGCAGCATTTGAAAAGCTTTTATATGTGTCCGATATAAAAATGCGTGTTAAACTCTAATATGTTAAACTCCCCAGATTAGAAATACTTGCTCTCTGACGGCTGTGTAACTGAGACACCTGACTTGTCTCTCTTCTTTCTTTAACCAGTGAAACAATTCCATAAAGGTTAATATCTACATTGTAAGGACACAGTCAACACAAAAGGGTAGATGCCTGTGAAGTCATGTCCCTAAGTTTAGAAATCAATTGAAGCTTTTAATTTAGGATTGGGCAGGTTCTCAATTGGGCATCTTCTACTATATTTACCTCTCCACTGATAGATAAAGACTTTGGCACTTAGCATTTAGAGGACCACTCCAGCAGACAGCTAAAACTACCAGCTGCACATTTGAGTTGCATAAACTGGAACCTCTCCCAAACTATCTAAAAAATAAGCTTTCACAATGACATCATAGGGAAGAACTGTTCAAATCTCCTGAAGGTGTCATGAGGTCATAACTCTTTTTTTCTATTCTGTCTAAGTGGTAGGCAAAAGGGAGTAGGAGACTTAAATATAAATATAGCTCACAGTCCTATAAAACTGAATCCACAAATAACTCTGAAAGCTTTATCAAATGGACATGAACAAAGTTTTCCTACAGAAAACTTCCTTATGGAGCTGGCTGGCCAAAACACAATATAAGACAGTACCATCAAAATCAGATCGCACGAGACACACTGTTTTATTTTTCTAATCCATGTTGGTGCATATTCAAAGCTAATGAATATAAAACGCATGTGTGTCTCTAAATAAACTAGTGTGTTTGCATTTAAAAATGTGACTATGTCAGTTTCTGTAATTAGATCTCTTAGCATCTGTTATTGATCATTCGTGCACTTCTTTAGCTTACACTTGTGAATCAAGTAAAATGCAGAATATTACCATACAGAATAGCAATGTCAGCGTAAAAAAAACGTCTATCCTGTCCAGAGTTGCGGGGCCAGATAGACGTGCATGTTTATTAACCTAATTTGCTCTTGGCCCACAGTATAAAATTATCTGTTTGACATCTGCAGAAAAACTGTGTTTGGGCAGTTGGCGCCGCGCTATCACGAGGAGAGGATGTTCAGGCATTTGGGAGAACTAGTTAAAACTAGGCCTGGGGAGAGAGTTCATAGACAAGCACTCCCTGTTTTAGCACAAACTTGGACTCCCATTTTTTTTCTTGGGAATGACAATATGCAAGGAGAATGTGGAAATGAATATGGCTTGATTCAGAGAGTGAGAATTTTCTCCTCCCAAGCAACTCATTTGCTCTACGACACATAGAATCCACAGAGACTACCTTATGCTCCACTACTTTCTCCTCTGCAAGTAGTATTTGAGTCTTTTGTATCAAGCCAAGGTGTGCTGTTGAGGGGGTCAGAAAACAGGCTATATGGATCTAATAAAGACATATTTTATATGTATCTCTAAAGAATGGGTCCAAAATAAGGCAGATTTGAACACTACATATTCTGAATCTCTCATTGCTCTTTTGAACAAAGCTTTGTAGCTGTAACGAACAAAGTAGGCATATATTGAGTGCCAAATCCTGCAGTGGTCTCATTTTTGGATAATTACACTAAAATCCATCCAAGTTTCCCACAAATACTCTCAAAATCATACTGGATTTAATGCTGAAGAACTGAAGCCCATGAAACCTAGCTGTAGGACAGAATGCCTAGAAGAAATGAGAAAACATGAAGGAAAATGAGAGTCAGTTTGGACTTGATCCTCTTAGGATCTCCCAGTGTTTTATTTCCTCATACTTCTCACATTTTATATGTGAAAATTTCAAAATAAGGTAAAGACAAATAATATTTGATATAGAACATGAGAGTGAAACCAGGGACATCTTTCACAGTCCAAAGCAACTAAGAGATTTGATTGAGAATTAATGGTGTGAAAAGTAATCATAAGATCTTTCATGTGGTTACTGTTGTTAGTGATAACAGACGCTGCTACTTACCTGTCTCAGACAATATGTGTCAGCGTACGTAGTAATATGTATCGCATATATAATAATGTCTAAGAGAATAAAAATGGAAACACGTTTATATCTCCTGTAGATCAATAGTAAAAAAAAGTGACTAATATACTAGTGCTACCATTGAGGGAAAACTCATTTATCTCCCTTATTGATCTCTCAGATAATTATACTGTACATCAAAAGAAATTGAATTATATTCCTGTGTTAGCTTGTGAGCTGCATTAGGATCAATTGTACTCATGATCATTCAGCAGAGAATAAGCTTGCAAATTAAAATGAATGCAAACTAATACAGTTTTGCTTTCACAGATCGAAAGAATGCATTACAGCCAAGAAGACAAAGTTGTATTTCTAATAATTTTAAAAGAGCAGTTAAGACATCGATGTAAATGTCAATACAGGGTGCAATCTCTTCCATCTGATTTAGGCTTCTAGCTTGTATCTACAGTTTAAGCATCTGCAAAGTACTTTTAGCATGCAATAAGTCTTTCTGATGCAAGGGGCCTGAGCATTAGGGGAAATTCATCTCTAGGGAGCTAAAACTTAGTTTCAGATTAGGTCCCTAAATTTCCTGAACTGGATCTCACATTGCTTGTCATTTTGTCATGAATAAACTCGTTTTGTCCTCACCAGTCTTGGCAGATGGTGAGGTAAATCTAGAAAGGAGTTTGTTGTGTCAAGAATACTGGTAGGAGGAGTTTTACAGGCAGTTAAGTTGCCTCGGGTCTTCCTCATAGGTGAAAGAAAATACAAAAGAATATTTCCTTTGAAAAATGCTGGTAGCCCATCTGCAACAGCCCACTGCCCAGCTCCCCAGACCACAGGGCAATGAAGAGTGACCAGTTATAATCAGGCCAGACAAAATCCCAGACGTGTAAACTCAGGTCTAGCACTATGTCTTAGGCCACTCCCTGCTAAATGCAACAACAGACACTGATACACTCCTGTGATGATACACTGGTTTTCTCCCTAGGAAGGTTGCCAGGATGCCACCAGATCCAGAGAGGGACTGCAGCACTGTTGGGCAGCCCCAAGCTACAGAGTACGTTGTGGAACAGCCCTATCCTGTGTCCTTGTCCCTCCTCAATCAAATCCAGAGGGTGCAGCCTCCTTGTTTGACACTCTGCAAAGAATGCCCGCCCTTGTCCGTTACGTGACACATTGTACAGAGACTCATGCATTGAGCAGAAGAGGCTGATAAATGTGTTGTCACTGCGAAAAAAAAGGAAAGTCAAATGGAAAGTATGAAAATATACAGTTGTTTGAATTTAATGTCAATGTTAGAAACAGAGAATGCTTCCCTGATTCAGTTATTTGTATTTTCTATTACTGTATTCAATAAATCTCTCTATTAATGAAAGCTGTAAAGCACTTCCAGATGGCCAGCCTTCTGGAAACAAGAATGGGCTAAAGTCCACAGCCTTGCAGCGGAATTCAGGTTCATCTGTTGCAGAAGACACAGGGCTTTTTCCCTAAACGTGCCGGGACAAATAAATATAGTAAGGAATGCAAGTATCAGCCCCTGGCTGGACAAAATTTCCATACAAATAATAGGGTGTGGCTGGTGAGGGCAGAGGTGGCCATGCACTGAATGTTATTAAAGAGCTAATCCTTTACTAAAATGATGTAAGTCATTTATGTAAGCTCACTGGTATTACAGTAGAAGCACATTTTAATGTTGATAGAGATTTTTATTCTTTGTCCCTGAACATGTAAAGCAGTTTGTAGGTCAGAGTAATGGCCATGTATTCATAAGAAATATTGTACAATTCTCATAGAAAAGAAAAGGTAAAGGATTGCATTTTGTCTTATTTTTAGCTAAGTTGCTTCTGAACTATTCAGTTTGGAATATAATACAAAATATTGCATAGATCTGCTTCTTTCTTACTTTCTGGAGAACCATTTTCACTGCAGAGCTATAAACAGAAAGTGCTCAGAGGAATCTAGGCACAATAGGAAGATCATAAATAAATTATATTAAGAGACACAGATATATATAAGTATCTAGAAATCCTGCAAGAATATGAGTCTTTCCAAAACCTTTAGGATTTAAGTAATGAACTATATTCAGAGCTCTAAAAGTCAATGGTAAGCCTGACCCAGTGGAATTCATTGACTTCAGATGTCTATGGCTCAGGCAGCCACTTAAGATTCCCTTTACGGTCGATAGACTATAGTGAAATAGGTACATTTAGCATAAGATTCATCTGACCTCTTTTCACCATCTATTTTAGAATGAGATGAATCACGCTCTAGAAGTGCCTCTTTCATTTCACTGAACATAAATGAGAGTGCAGAGACACTACTTCAGATGTTAACATCTATGCTATGATTAATGGTGATTATGACAGTTGTCTTTATTCAGACTTTTGTGGGTTTTTAATTAAGCTCTAGTTAATTTAGGGAAATATCTTGCCTCCTATCCAAATGGTACTGTGAACAATAGGAAGCAAGTGAGGATAAGACATACTCAGGTAACTATTATGTGTTATATGCCCAGTAATATGTTGGATTATTAATGTACATGAAATATTAGGAACAAGTTTGATGGTGTTTTTCCAGTAGTGAGACACACTTTCCTTTGACAGAGAGATATGATTGGAGGAAATGAATGTTTTAATTGCTTATAGGGACAGAAAGGGCAAATAGAATAAATTTGGGATATATACATATATATATTTAAGGGAAGAGTATACTAAAAAAAAACATTCATTTTCTGAAAGGAAGCAATGGGGAGAAGAAGAAGGAAACAGGGCATGAAGAAGAATAGAGAAAGACAGAAATAAAAGGAAGAAAAGGAAGAAAAAAATCCTTGCTAACACGTAAGTCTCATCTTTCTAGAGACTAAATCTACTTGAAGATCCAGAGGAAGAAGCTTTTCTAGCTCCCCTGACTGTCCAATTTGAAAACAAAAATGATATGATGTCACCAAGAAAATTCATTTGCATTAGTGTAACTAAAGGAAGTTTTTGATGCGGCCTCTGAGACATCTTTAGAGATCAATAATCACATAGAAATGAAACAAGCCAGGCAGATTTAATGAGATGTGAAGAGTCTCAGTTTCAATTCCTTTCTTAAAATTGCTATTTTGAGATGCAGCTGACTACTACACACTAAGACCATTGCTATTATAAGAGTATGTGTATGCAGTGCTATCTAAATGTACATATATGAAATAAAAGAGAACATAAAAGAAAATAAATATTAGGTCCCATATTGTTGGTAATCCGTCTCAAGTTTGTAAGAAAAGACAGGAAAAGATAAAGACAAATGTAAGCGTCATATATATAATGCTTTTTCAGGACACATATTTAGTTACGTTTATTTTATAAAATGTTCTTCAAAAGATCCAAAGAACAAATAACTTACTATTAGTGCACATTTCCCTTTTCATCATCTGAAGTTCTTGGAAAGCTTCCCGCGTCCATACATTCAGTTACAGTCTTCCAGATTTGTCTTTTGGCACTGACATTTATATCTTACATTTTTATGATCTATAGCTCTCATATATCAGTGACAACATGAACTTTCCAAAGTTTTTTTTTTTTTTTTCCTCCTTAATAGTCTATTGTTAGCAACATTGTATTGTTGGCAACATAACATCCTAAAAACACATGCCTGAGACATCTAAGTATTCTGGAAGTGCTGGGCCAGACCTATTAAACTTCCTTCCAGCAATACCTTCTGGTCTACAGCAACTAGATGGCATCCATGTATGCCCCAAGGTGGGCTTTTTGGCAGGCCTTGGATCCGCATATGCATTCAGGTGTTTCAGCCTCTCGTGGTCCTTCACTCTGACCTCTCTGGAAATAGACATTTCGCCGCGGAGGACATCCAGGCCTCTTGCACTAAGTGTTTTGGTGCTAGTGGCTGTAGAGCAAGAAATGATTGGTGAAGTGGAGGGGTCATCGAGAGGCACTGAAAGAAGCTGGTTGATGCCAACGAACTCCACTTCCTGGCCCAATGACTTCAGTACAGCTTCAAGAGTGGTGGCTCTGTCATTATTTTAACCCTTGTGGTTAATGCTATAAATCAGTAAACAGCTCTGGCACTGCTGCCTCTCCTCCTTAAGATTCCTCCTTAAAAGGCCACTTGGAGCAGTTCGCTTTCTGTCAATAATCTCTAGGTTAGCACAAACCACTTCTTCTCACACCTGTGATTGTATCGGGGGGGGGGAAAAAAAGACCAAAACTAATATTTACAGTGTACATGCAAGAAGAAAAGGGCTGTTTTCCCTTTTTTGTCGTTGATTTCCTCTGTTCCTCATTTGCTGGTCCTACTCTATTTATTTATGATATTGTGTCTAATGTGTATGGCGTTTCATGGGCAAAGGCTCTTTTTCTTTGCCACTGTTGTTTGTGCTAGTCTTGCACAGGATGACAGAGCAGGGGAAGCAAAAACAGAGAATAATTTAGATAAAAGCAGTAGTAAAACCACAAAAATTGGCCCAAGGACTCAGAAGCAGATACAGTCACTAAAATGATTGTTAAACTCCTTTTTGAAATCTTTTAGCTTTCACATTCACAATGTGTCTTTAAAATGGCATGTGTTATCATTTAACCCAATAGACCAGTCAAAAAAAAAAAAATACCCAAACCCCAAAACACACGCATCTAGAGAAGATCTGACTAAAATTAGGTTTTCTTCTAAATGTTTAAAAGTCGTGATGAACTCCTATTGCTGTTCCCAGGCTTTCATATTTTTCCCCCAAATGATCACAGAATTCTTGTTACACATTAAAAAAAAAGTAATAGTAAACAGTATTTCAAAATAAAAAAATAATTCTCTTAATTTTGGAAATATATCCACTATTTCAGACCAGTCCGGCTTAATTCTGCTATCTTGTACATGCTTTGGAAAAACAATTGGATTTCAGAAATCAGACAATTCTGAGGCCCAGTCTCTTCGTAGAGACCAATGAGATTCCTGTCTATAGAGGACTTTTACATCCTCAAATATCCTAGATAACCAGAATTCTCTGGCAGGAATAGACTTGCAAGAGACTCTTTTAATGCCTTCAGAATTGAGTAGCAACGATCAAGAAATAATATCCTGCTAAAAGAGTTTAATCATTCATATGCACTAAACTAAGGCTTGCTCTAGTGCTGTTTGTTTATAGCTCATGTAATACTCAGAGATTTTCTAAATTTATATGTTTACAATATGGATGTGTATGTTTACAAGATGAATGCTGGAGAGTCCCATGCACTACCAGCAGCCTGGCTGCAAAGCTCAGTACAGCAAGTCCCTAAACTGCTGATTGCCAGAAGGGCACCAGAGGAAGGCTCTCTTTTTACTTATATTACTTGTTTCTTTTTCTAAACACCTCCTATTGTCAAAAAAAAAAAAAAAAAAAAAGGAGGAAAAGAGAAGGAAAAGAGAAGGAAGAAGAGAAAAAAGGAAAAAAGAAGAAGACTACTGGGATAAATGGAAGTGCATGTATGGCTGTTCAGATCTTCGCCTTTGAAAGCGAAGTGGCTCCGCCGATCCTGGAGGAAACCCTTCCTGGGGGGGGAGCTGCCCCCGGCAGAGCATCTGCCTGTCTCCACTTTTATCTGCTTCGGGGGTAATGGCAGACATCGGTTTCCTGTTCTGCCAATCTCGCCTGTCAAGCAGGCATTGGCTTCACTTTAATCAAAGCCACAAAAATTTTAACAAGACATTCACGGAAGGTTCAGCGTGTCTCTCTTGCTTGTACATATGCACTTTACCTTTCGGAACATCCGTGCTGTGCGAGGGCCACGTGCTCGAAAGGTGCAACTCCACTGTTGGTCCATCGGCTTCCATAACCACGCTGATTTGTAACAGCTGAGCCTCTGCTCTTCCATTTCCAAGCTTCCCAGCAGTATGTAGCTATAAGCTTAGTCTTCTAATTGTTTTTTTTTCTATTGAAACTAATAAAGTATTAGTTTGAACAGAAAAGCAACAACTTTGCTTGCTGTGTCTCTCAGAAATCTGCCAAAAGAACTTTGTTCTTTTTTTTTAATAAGTTTAGAATATAGAGAAGCATTTTTTTGGACAGGATGCCATCAGGCATTAAATTACATGGAATTCTATCTATTTCTGGCATTTTCAGTGTGTTCAGCAGTGGAGGACGTAGATCATGATGGCACATAAATGAGCATAAAAAGGCAGGGGAAATGTTGGATCTACCTTTACTGACATTCTCACTTTTAAAAAAAATGATATTATTTAAAGTTTTAAATCATTAAGTTTCACTCACTGTTTTAGATTAATAATTCCTTCTAAATCTTAAGTGTGATATGGGCAAGATCTTTCAGGTCCTTGGAGCACTTGTAATTTGAATATCCCGAATATTCTGTGGTTTAAATCTCTATAGATTCCTTCCAAGGATCAGATAATGCAAAGAAATGGAGAACAATGTATATTTTGACACTGTTTTCTCACCAAATGAGGAAACTAAAAGGTTCCTTTCTGAAAACCACATGAGCGGAATATAGGTCACCTGGATTACAAAAAACAAGCAGAGAAGTATTATAACAGTATCTTAATAAAGACCCCATAATTTCACCCGTTTTCATAATTTGACTTTTTAATTTTTATCTGGAAGAAAAAAAAGACAAAGGGAAAAACACTAAAATGTTTTAGTTTTGTTTAGAAAAAAACATTGCAGTAGATGTCAGTAGATGCATAAAAAGATTTTGAATAACTTTTTGAGATCCATAGTATTTAATCTTCTTTTACTTAAGTGCTAACAGTCATGATTAAGAAGTACAGAGCACTAATGATGTATTAGTCCAGGAAAAAAACAAGTATGAAAGTATTCCCATTTTCAATGTCATATCCACAATACTCGTAGCTTTAACCACAAGTTTCACTGCTACTGAATTAGCAAAAGCAAATACATTTGCCTCCCCCAATTTATCAAGAGTAAGTATTGCATATCAGGCACACACATAAAACAAATATCCGGTCAAATGGAGGAGATGGGAACCGTTCTGCCAATTAGTAAATTATTCAAATGCTGGTAATGTCGCAGCTATTTAACTGTTGCAAATTGCCTAGCTATAGCTACTGAATAGCTAAAAGAAGAAAATAAATAAATAAAAGATGCTCTGAATCGCTGGTCTGTCTGAACCAAACCATCAAAGAACACTGTTGTGTTTGATTTAGTTTCTCTAGAAATATAAAAATCCTCTTGCTGGAAACTTTGATGGTACATGGTAATAGCTTCTGTCCTCTAAATGCTTATGCACATAGGGATATTTACTCAAGTAAATAGTTCATGAGACTGTGCTCATGAATAATGTGCCAGATACAGAAAGGCACAGGGCAAGCTGACTCCTCTGATGTCGACAAAAATCTTTAATATCTTTTAAGCCATTGTTTAAAAAGAAGATAAATTTAGAAATTCCCCACATTAAATCTAATGTCAACTATGTCACTGTATGTTGTATGATTAAACTGTGCATACAACATTTCAGGCAAAATAACATAGGTTGTGGATATGTTAATTTTCGAATTTCAAGAGTGTTCAGATTTAAGCAATATTCAGTGGATTTTGTTTCTCACTTTAGATGACTTTTAAGTTCCTTTAAACAAGATTCTCAGCTGACCTAAATCAGTAGACATGTAAAACATGTGCTAGGCCAGTGTTCACTTACTCTGACCGACACTTAATCTTGTTGACACAGTTTAAATATTTTTACTTGTCTTTTATTTTACTTTTCCTTTTTTAAAATAGAACATCCAAACACTTTTACTTGCAAATTATATATATTTCTGTGTGTGTATTTCTGTGTCTTTCTCAATCTGCTTCCACTTCCCTCCCCGCCAACACACCCCTATGCTTTTACCCTACACGAGCTTTCTATATGCTCCCACCGTTTGCTTCCTTATCCCCTCCCACCACCATCATGGACCTCTCGCTATTTCTTTAGCCTGTGAGGCTGCAGTCACTTCAGCTCAAAAGCAGGCGATGCTGCCTGTGAGGTGGCTGTGGGAAGGGGACCATTAGGTAGTTGAAAGGTGTTCAGGTGGAGGGTAGGATTTTGTTGCTTAGAAATAGTACATCTCCCTGTGTTTTCTCTCATCCTTATTTGAGTGTAAGGAAGGTGGCTTTCTTTTTCCTTCCTGAACCTATCAGCTAAACTATGAGGAGCAAGTCTGGAGCTGAGTGTCATGTCCATCAACGTAATGGTTTCGCAGAGGAAGAACTTCTTTGCTGTGAGGATGACAGAGAGCCCTGGAACAGGCTGCCCAGAGAGGTTGTTGAGTCTCCTTCTCTGGAGATCTTCCAAACCCACCTGGATGCCACCCTGTGCCACGTGCTCTAGGTCTCCCTGCTGGAGCAGGGGGGTTGGACTGGACGGTCTCTAGAGGTCCCTTCCAACCTCAACCATTCTGGGATTCTGTGATTCTATGATTGCGGGCTGAAAGCAGTATTAGATTCATAAATCTAAATAAATAAATCCAAATCTATGAATCTAATCTTCACAAAACCAAGCTTTCCTCATCTTACTGCATTACATTATATCATAAGGTCACAGTTACTCCATCAGATTCCTTAGATGTGTCCTCTGGTCTCAGCTGACAGTAACAGTTAAAAACTTTCTTCCCACGATACTCAAAGGACAAATTTAAAAACATTTGCTAACAAGAAATGCTATGTGCATGTATAGAAAATGGTATGTAGCATGTATGATACTGTCAGCTCAGTAATGGTACATAAGAAGCATTTTACCCCCAGGTAATCATTTCAAATCCAGCACGACCTGAAAAAGAATGTCATGAGAGCTGTTTAGCAGCCTTCATGAAGAGATGAAAGGAGGAAGCATCACTCTCATTCTTAGTGAGCTGGTGTCTATATCACGGGACAACCGACGCTGCTTGGCACAATGAATAAAACAGTGATCTCCTCAACACAGGACATGTCCCTCACGGCTAAAATTTATTGGCAGGGCGATGTGAAGATGCACACTTTTGCTTTGTTTTCTGCTGTATCTTTGCAAAGATTGCTTTTGCTGCCATAACGTCCCCTGTGAATCTTGAATGGGCTAACGGAAAACTTGATTGTGCTGTTGAATGGGAGGCTCCTCCCTTTTGCCTCCGTGAAGACAGTGGAATTCACTTAAAATGCACTGGCTTACACACGAATCAGTAATGCACAATGTAGTAATGCAGAACAAAGAATAGAAATTAAAAAACAAAAACAGTTTTGAATCCAATGTTTTGTTTGAATCTAAAATAGTCTTAGTGACCTTTTAATACATAATGCACGAAGAAAGGCAGGAAGTATATTAAATTATCTACAGACAGTCCACAGTCATAAAATGTTCTGAAAAAAAAAAGTACTTTTTATGGTATTTCTAGTTCTTATTTCTTCACTGGCTCCATTAAGACATTAAAAATAGAATACAAATGTTTTAGTTTGACAATGAAATCTTTGATGACATTTAATTAAATAATAAGGGACATAAGCCAAGGGAAATATTACAGTGTAACATCACAACAAATTAGTCTTACATTTAACATTTCTTTGACATGAGGGAGAAACACATTGGGGCAAGAATTTTTCTAAAGCACCTCTTTATTCTTGATTTAAAATTAGGATGTCTAAATCTATGGTTCAAACGAAACAAAACAAAAACTCCTATGGATGTGGAATTGCTCATGTACTGTGAGTTGACCAGGATCAGATGCCTATCAGTAGCAATATTCTAGTGCATGAAAGTTTTCAAGATTCGACCTTTGGTCCGTAGTTATTTAAAACAATTCCTTACATACAGTTTATATTCAGGGTTGAATCAAAATGGTATCACAGATATAAGCAAGAACAAATGCAGTTCACAGTGGTTGACTACTACTCCGACTTTTTGTTAAGAACTCATGTAGATATCAATAGAAGCTGTTGTATGGTCCCTTTTGAAAAATACATGCAATTCCTAACTATGAATAGTTAGCTCTACAAGAAAACATTTCATGTTTTTATTTGAATTGTCTGTTCCGCTTGTCTATTTGTTCCTGTACTGACTCATAAAATTTTTAACAGGAACAAATATGATAAGAGTGATAGGCATGCATGTGTGTATACATATGTCTCTTTATATATACATGTAAATATATGGATTCATTGAGACTTTTTTGGCTGCTGGACAATTTTTTTGTAATATTAATCAGGCATTACATTGATTCTTATTGCATTATTTTTTCCGGAAGGATAATTCACTGTTATACTTCAAACTTTCTTCAAAAAAACCCTCATTCACAGAAGAGCATAATGGCCTTATTGACTGTAACAGGTTATCAAAGTACAAGAAAGATAAATTATGTTCATGAACTGTGATTATGTGTAACTCATGTTCCAGGTCTTTTTCTATGTCCTTTTCAGAAGTGCAAATGCTTTCTAAAGACAAACCCATCTATATATGTATTTAATTTTACTTTCCTCTGTAGTGTAAGACCTGTTTAAATAAATAAACTTGGAAATTTTCCACTCCCCACTCCACCTTCTCCTCAGGGCTGCAAGAAGCTCCTGTTCTGTATTTGGATCATCCTTCATTATGGACTCAGTGCATGTACCAGAGACTCCAGACTACACTGGAGCTCTGGTGAACACATGATCAAAGTAGGACCAAAAAGAGCCAAATTTTTATACAGGTTAATGAAGTTTGTAATAGGCAGGAATTGTGAGCACTTGGAGCATGGAACCATGCTTGATGGCCACTGTCACCAGGAGGTAATGAATTTAATTTCAGCAGTGTAAAAGCAAAACTCTCGTGGATTTGCAACTAATAATTTAGAGTGAGAAACCTCTCATCATATATAGTGTAGACATGTATCCCTGACCTAGTCATTTCAGACTCCTTTTATTGTCAACAACCAAACTTCTCAATGGTGATTCTTCTGACCCGTTCTAGACATTAATATTAAGGTAAAATGAAAATTAGGTGAGGTTAATGCTTTCTGCAGTTTTCCAATTTAGAGAAATCTGCTTTCTTATCAAGAATGGTCTATATTCCTTTCATTTCTTTTTTTATTTTCAATCTGATTAATTTTGATTTTACTTAGTGCCATACAAATAAGGAAGAAATTTTCTTCTTCCTCCAGAAGTTTGCAATTATTTAAATGAAAAAACCCAGACAAGAGTTCATACACAGTCTGTTATGAACTGGTATGAGCTGGAGGTGGTGAAGTACTGGAAAGAGTAAAACGACATAAAAATGATTTATCACAAGTTAGTATTGTATAAAACCTCTTGATTTATCATCCAAGTACTTCATTTAAACTACAAATAACTTATTGCACAACCACTGGCTTTAAGTCCTCGGAATGTGTATATACACGATGAGATAAAAAGAATTATTATGGTATTAACTGTAGGAAATAAAGATCAAAGGTTACCATCCGACGCTTCCTGAACTAAATCTATGCTTTGTCTCAAAGTGATACCTCAGCTATCCTGAAAATGTAATGAACAATACTTAAGGCGATATTTATATTGGCATTGCTTTCTCTTTAGTAGCTCTGTATAAACTTAAATAAAAGAATTTCCTTAAGCAAGTACTTAATAATTTCTAAATGAAGTATTCAAAGTATTACATTATCCATATAGCTAGTAGTTATTTCATTTGCCAAAGCAGTAATTAAGTTTGCATGCTTTTAACTAAAAAGCTGGTGTTATTTTTGTGAGACTGAAAATGAAATGGAGCAATATAGAAAGGTCTCTTTATCTATTGCATTGAAACATCCTTATGTGTTTCTAGCATACATTATCAGAAATTATACAAATGGAGATGGGATCATGGCTATCTGACAATAAAAAATATATTTTTGCTTTGTAAGAAAATTATTTACTCGAATGTCAGAATTAAGAAATATATTCAGGCATTACTAAGTACCATATATTTAGTAAACTTCACAACAGATTATTTAAAAATTAAACAAATATCAATTTATACTTGTAAATAGCCTTTGCTATCTCAAGCAGCTAAAATATTCTCTCAAGTCTTCCAGTGTATAGTTTATAAAATTGCTAACTTCTATTCAAGCAAAGAGTTATGGTCTGGCCTTGTTTACCAGCCATATACCTTGAAAAAAAAGAAGTGAAGAATTCCTGTGCAGGGGACACCATCTCACAGTCTTTTGTAAAATGGGGACTAAAGTTCCCATGAGTTTGGACATCCTCTTAGAGAGGAAGAAGAAGAGTTCTCCACTGGGGTTCTGGATGCTGTTTTATTTACTCCTGACTTTGGTTTCACTGCTGCCAACCTTTTGCTAAGTCCCACATATGTGAGAAAGAAAAATTTTCTGGTATCTGCTTGCAGCTTGTGGGATATGTATTATTCATTTCCATTCAAAAAGGTGCAACTCTGAATTTTTGGTGCTACAAAGAAAAGATGTAAGTTTTGAAGTCTATAATGATGCTTAATTAAGTACTCTTTTAGATTCTTTCTGTCTTCAGTTGTGGCTACTAAGTCCTTTTAAATGTCGGCTCCTAGCCTGGTCCCTGCAAAGCAAAGTTGGGCAGCCAAGGATTATGGGTGCAGGAATGCTTGGATAACTTGCAACCCAAACTTCAGACTGTAGAGCAAGGCTGCAGAGGGGAATACAGCTGTAGCACAAACTGCTGCTTTGGTGCCTCGCTGAAACAAACACATGGGCGCAGAGCAGCTGGCTGAAAGGAAATCCAGACAAGACACATGTGGATGTGGTGGGAAAGGGAAATTCTTTTTTTTTTTTTTTTTTTTTTAAGAAAGCCACAGACATTACCTCTTCATGACATCAAAGTGATTTTCAACTTTTGTCTCCTTTTGCATTCATCATTGTTTCCAGATAGCCACCATTAAGCAGTGCTCTTTTAGGCAGAAGCTTTCTTGCCTGTTACTGACCGCATACTCTGTAACCTATTGATGCCTTTTCTTCAGTAAATTCTACCTGGAGAAGATGAAGGATGTTGGTTTTCTGATAAGAGGCGCATTGTTGAAAAACATGATAGTCCAAATCACCAGTGATCTTGATGGTTAGTATTCAGGGTCCTGTGTGCAGATGCATTATAGGAAATGTCTCTGGCTCTCTAGCAATGTCCTGCCAAGGAAACTGCCTCCATCCACCTCAGTGGAATATCCTGCTGGCCACCAAGCTCATAGCAGTTAAGGGCTGTTGCATTTACATCTGTAATAAATATAGGGTTACTTCTCTATAGCTAAAGAAACAGATGATGAAGAAGTCAATAACTTCAAGGCCACATCCATCTCAAATATATGAGAGTTCAGTTTTCAAAAACACATTGTTTTCTCAATCCCAGCTCCCTGTCCCATAGGAAACTAATTACTCTTTATTTTCATGGGGCCTTTTTGATGAATTAGGAGAGAAGAAAAAGCAGGTTGAAAATTGTGACATGTTTAAGTGACAGAGAAAACACATCTCTGGTGCATTCTTGCACAGAGAGCAAAAGTAAATGCAGAGGGAGATATTTAAGAGAAGAAAAACAGAACTAGGTATGGAAAACTGATGTGATTACACAGATGAAAGAATAACTTAGGAGGAGGAAAGCTATTTCAACCTTAGGCCTTTGTCTTTGAACAAGAAATCAGCTGCCATACTCCTAACATTTCAAACGTACTGAACTGATTTGAGTTGATGAAACTGCAAATTGTGATTGATCAAAACAAATTTCTTTTTTGTTTATTTATCTAAATTTAATGATAGATCACTAAATCATTTTGATGGAATAAAGGCACTTAATTTTCTCAGTTGTGAAACATGTATAGATCAACGCTAGATGACTCCATCAGTTTCTTGTTCTTACAAATGCTCCTACGTTGTTGTTTCTTTCCTTGCTAGAAGAGGAAGGAAATATCTAAAAGATGGAAAACTTGAGAAATTGACTGAAATAAATAGGATTTTTTTAGTGACTTCAGCATTCTTTCTTATCCAATTTCAGTAATAGAGAATTGCTGCCATTTACGTTCGATAACTGTAATGAGACGTGAAATCTTGATTTCCTGATGTAAGTTGAAACGAGTACAATGCAATGACACAAAATGTCACAAAGTATAATCAATAAAATTTCCTCCATTAAGAAGTACACACTCTGTCATTACCACATATTCTCCTAGGGCATTAGATGAGAGAGAAGCAAATATGATGCCACATTGTCTACCAAGTCCAAAATTCATGGTATTACTGACTGATTTTGTTTTTTGACACAATAGAGCTAATATAAAGATTTACTGCTGATCTTTCCCATTGTGTCCATATATTCCCTTTCTGAGAAAAGCTTATATTATAAGCAAGATACTTTCCTACTTGTGAGAACCCAATTTTGTTATCTCCTGAGCAGATGAGAGAAAAAAAATCCAACCACAACATTATTTTCACACGTGAATTCTCATGCACACTGAAGATAGTTATGCTACTGACAATTAAAAAGGCCAAGTCCATGCAGAAAAACATCATATAATTTATCTCAGGTAGACATTATCTTACAATCTTATGAGTCCCAGCAATGCTTCTGGACAGGGATGGAAACCTAGTCATTCGGCAAGCGTTGAAGAAATGCAATTTTAGTCTCTATATTTGCATAGTTGTGCACACCTGGCTGTAAAGACACGAGAGAGTTTTCCATGCTGCTGGGATGAGCCATGGGCTTAAAGTTATGTGTTTGTGCTGCATCTGCAGGATTAGAGTTGAATTTCTGCTGCTGAAATTTAAGAAAGTCATGTAAGATGAACTAGACTGACTTAGTCGCACAAGTGTCCTCAATAGTTAACTGACAAAAATAGATACCTCCAATGGGCAATTCTTCCTACCTGACTTGTCACTTAAAAAAAGAACTGACTTAAGTTGCCCTCTGGAGCTATCTGTTGCCCTTCCACCCTTCTTTGTAGATAGAGAGAAGCCAAAAACAAAACAAAATGAAACAAAACAAAAAATCCAACAGCTTAGACTTGATAGCTCAATTTAGTTGACATTGATTCTACCCTTTATCATTCTGGTTCCATTGCTTTTAATGTTTACAGGTTTCTGTGATTGTCTTATCTTTGCTTTATTGTTTATCATACTAATTAACACGATGGCTGGGTGAACTGGTAAATATGCTATTTAAAACATTGCTTTTCTAAGGATATGGCAAATCAAAGATGGGTTGCATGATATTTCCAGTCTCACTTTCAGTTGTGCTGCTTTTTCCCATTTCCCTTTGAACGGCTGATTTACGATATTCAATTTTACACTGTCCTGTATTGTGTTCAGTTTTCACAATGACATCTCTGACTTACAAAGGGTACTACTATATGTGTGTTAAGAACACGTTATTTTTATAAAGATATGAGTTATGACAAGATAAATACCAATTGTAAGACACACTTCCTTTATAAAAATAAAAGACCTTGTTTGAATATGTATATCAAATAAATAAATGAAGTCTTTCTTATTCATCTGCAGAAAGCCTTTGGCTATCTGCTTATTCAAAGTATGGTAAAATATTGTCTCCATTTGCTTGTCTTATGATGTGCAAATTAGATTTAAACTAACAGAGTGATAACATTCTTACCACTGGAAGAATGTTAAGCTATATCAGTCTGAACTTTACACACGCATTGTATGTTTAGAAGTACACTGAAATGTGTATAGTAAAATTGGCAAGTGAATACGATTAAACAGTTCAGAGAAAACAGGCTTTACATTACTTGAAACTACTCAAAAAGGGCATATACAGCCCTCAAGAAAGGTTCGAGTATTTTTCACACAAAAAAAAAGTGAACAAAGGCTTTATTTTATTTCTAAAGTGAACAAAGTTAAAAATGTTGAGCACTTAACATATTTGAAAATCTATTTGCATATGACCTGTACATGGGTACAGAGCATAGAAGAAGGGGCTCTGACAAGGACATGCTTTGTGGCCCCAAGAAAGTTGTCATATATATCCTCTTTTTAATAAGTTAAACAGAAAAAAGGGTAAATTTAGGTAGATTTACCTATTGTTATAGTATTGCAAGATATGAACATCATTCAAGTGCTTAAAGTAAATCATTTATACAGTGCTTAAACTTAGAGAAAGGGCATTTGCATGTGCAGGAAAGACATGAAGTCAGAAGAGAATATTTTTTTATGCAGATGCTATACTACTACTTTTCTGATTTATCAGTCTGAAATGCAGCTTCAGGTTCTTCACGTTTGTTACGGTTGTAACGTTAAGCATAAAACATGAGCTTGCCATTTGCCAGGAGGAGATATTCCAACCCTCTGGCAGTCCTAATGTGTTTAGCTAGTGGGGCTTCCCATTAGTTGGCAGGTGCGGGATGCTTCCTGTGCGGGTGCTAGCACATGCAAGCCTGGCACTGAACAGAAGGGTGAAATAAGACTGTCCTGAAGACTAAAAAGTTCTGGCTGAGGTGGCCCCCCCAATCCCTAAGGAAAGAGCTTTCCCTAGTGTTGCCAGTTTGAAATTTGAAGACATTTAAATAGACGTGATAACAGGAAGGTATTTTTTAAGAGAAATAAGTTAGAATAAGCCTTAAATTGAAGTTTTTGTTTATTTTTATTAATGGTAAAAACAAGGGAGGCCACTAAGGAGAACTACATTCTTTGTGTCCTAAGGACCAGTTGTATATATGGTAGAGAGTAAATACACTTTCAAACCACCACAGAATACGATAGGTCATTCTGAGATTATGTCAGCTCAACCAGAAAAAGAATCACAACTAATTAGAGGTCAATAGCTCAGAAAAAAAAAAAAAAAAAGGATAAGAAGAATATAAGATTAGTTTGGAAACAAGAGGTACCCGCTTTTAGAAAAGCATGTGAAAATAGATAAGGAAAAAATTTAGTTCTTTATGAGTGAGGAGGAGGCTGTCATATGCAGTTCAAGAGACGAAGTCTAAGAAAAGGCGAGAGAGAGACGTATGGCTAGAGTAAAGAGTAAAAGGCAAGCTCCCTAGCTTTACCAAGAGGTGAACTTGCTGAGGTCCTTAAGCCAGGGTCTAGGACCGAGCTCAGCAAGTTTACCCCATGGCCAGACTAGCAGGCTTTGATCTTTACTTTGTTTGCACTTTAGGACAGCTCCTGCTTACTAGGTACCTGAAGGTAAAAATCATACTTTGTTTTTATCACCAAAACTAAGCCCATGAAGCAAAGAGATTGGGAGTAAGAAGAAATGGGAGTTGATAAAGGAGGTATCGACATCAAAAGAGGAGATATAGGGGTTGATTTGCTTCTTCAAGAGGACAAAGGAAATTTAGAAATGTGATGAAGCAGCAGGTATAGATGAAATGTGGTAAGTATAGTTATCTGGTGTTTTAGATAAATAATGGACGAAGAAGAAAAGAGCAGAAATGAGGTAGGAAACCAAGAGAAATAGAGAAATAAAAGGCCAGAGTGCTTGATGGACAGAAAGAGATAGAGAGACAGGGTCAGGAACTGGAGAACCAGAGGATCAACGATGAGTGCGGCCATGTTCAGAGGCACCCAGACGCTGCAGGCAGGGCAACGAGGGACAACAAGGTGCCTGCCTTCAGCCTTGCTCTGCCCTTGGCTCTGACTGCATGTAAACAGCAAAACCTTTGCCATATAATCATCTACAATATTTCTATAGCTGCTATTCTAGATTGCAGCAGCTAATTCTATGCTGTCATATAATTGGTTTATTTTTTATTTATATATATATATATATATAGAGAGAGAGAGAGAGAGAGATTATCAAGAGCAGACTTCTTTTGTGCCCTAATTTATTCAGGTTATATATTTCAGAGTAAACAGTAGGCTTTGCCTAAGTAATTCTGTGAACTGAACAGTCTGCCCCGAGGCAAGCAAATCTAAAGCCAAAGAGGGATGCACCCTTCATATTCTGCTAATTGATTGAAGGGGCAAATGATCTATAGGAAAAGTTGCATCATTAACTTAATTGAGGGCAAAGCCTAATTAGAGGGGAAATGAAGTAGACAGAGCCAGAGACACAGCAGGCCTTCATGTGAGATGTCAACAAACAGACATTGTAACTAAAACCAGACAGCACTGCAGTACTTCATTTACATCTTCAATTTCAATGTGAAAACATTTACAGTGATTGTGATGTGTATGTGAGATTTCAGAGGAGAAGGAACGCAAAAAGTTAACAAAACTAAACTGAAAGCGGCATGTTTGGAGTCATAGAAAAAAATTCAAGCTATTTAAAAAGAAAAGGAATCCTTAGCAAACTGACTGAATACTTATACTTACAACTGTGTTTGTGCAACTCCAATTTATTTGAACTCTGCATTCCTGAGGAAATCCAACAGGACCTGCACAATGAATTTCACAGTAGAAAGTAAATAAAGCAAGTAAATTCTGAAGGACAATATTGCTTCAGTTGCACTATAATTCATGAATGAAAACCCATAATGTCAGTTTTACACGTTTATTCTTCGGAAGGTTACTATATATACCATTATGTTTCTGGAATCACAGTGCTGCATGAAGAGAGTTCCACTCCCGGACTCACATGCTTGTGAGCTGTGAACTGATGATGTTAAATTCTAGAGGCTTGTTAGGTATTTTAAACATTGGTTTAATATCTGAACTAAAACAGGTGGCAGTGGTCTTTTCAGGACATTTTCCATTGCATTTTAGGGGCTTTTTTTTTGGCATGCAGCTCCTTTTTTTTACCAACTGCAGGAATACAAACAAAACCTTTTCATAAGAAAAGCCACTTAAATGAAATGAGGAATGCAAGCAGACATGTTTTGGCTACAGTGCAAGTCTTTAAAGTATATAGGTATTATTATACAATTCAACTGCAGTCACATGGGTATTGTGCTTTCTTTAAAAAGCTGGGACTTGAGCCTGCTTCCCAAATATACACAGAATTTCTGTGAGTATATATAATTAAATAGTGATAGAAATGTTAATAAAGGCAAAGAGTGAATTTTATTGTGAAACCTAAACTTACACAAGGCCAGGAATGTATTTTTGTACTAAGGAATGTACTAAAGCTTTCTTGGGCTGATCTCTTTTACATGCTATGGAAAATTATGAATAGTTTGCATCTTCACAAACCTCACATTTTATTAATCATTACAGTTGCTTAGAAGTCCACATAATCGTCCATTTGCTTAAAACCAATGGGCATTAAACAGAGGCTTCTGTATATCTATCTTACTCTCCATACCTTTGTCCTTAGCCTGCACAATAACCCTCATCCCCGTCTCCTTCGGTGCAAATGAGTACCCAGTCTCAAAACTTTAATCCGGATCTGCTGCTGCACTTCTGAAACAAGAAAACTTCCAGCAATTTTACCTGTGTTGGATCACAATGTCATTCCCAAATCAATTAAGAGTGTTTCCTCAAGACAAGACAAGTGGGAGCCACTGATCCAACCAAGATAACACACTGGCTCCCTTGTAATTCAAATTCGCCCATGTAAGCCTTGAAAACACTGACTTTAAGCAGAAGACAGGAAGAGACTCCACAGAGTATAGTATTAGTAATCGTCTAGGTTGTGTGACAAGGAGCACTAAATGCATCTAAAACCTGCCTAACAAATGCATATTGTGCTATTCTTGCAGCTAAAATCTCCTGCAGGGCAAATCTCCTTTTAGTTCTCTGTACATCAGCTCAAGGCTCATTTTGATGGAAAATGAAATTTATAAAATTATGAGTTTCAAGATAGCAAAAATTACAACATTACAAATCACAGGAGAAGTCTTTCTTGCTTCAGTTTTGTAGGAAAGTTTATTGTAAACTAAGTAGTAAGAGGAAATCCTGCGTGGATCATACTAGAGTACAAGAGCTGAATGTTAACACATTTATCACCTGTTACATCCTTATGAATGCATCATTGTGAACACACATTTGGATCTAGGACAGTATCATTAATCATCATTCCAAAAAAAAAAAAAAAAAAAGTAGTTAATTATTTGTCTCAACATATTGCATTTAAGTCATCCTCCTCATTAAATCAATTATGAAACAAATGTAAGTATCCTAATTAATTGAGCTATTGAGTACTAGAACATAGTTGCAACATAGAAATGGAAAGAAAATATCAAATCCGACTCCAGTTTTAATGTGTATAAAACCTATTTATTTTATTCTTTCTTTATAGATTATCTAGCTTGAGTATTAAATTAGAAAATATTTTTGGGGTATGTTTCTGGCACTGTGCTGCCTTTGTCACATTGCTTTTTATGGCTTGGAACACAAGCAGAACTTGCTTGCATGTACTTATAATATGTACTGAAAACACCTTATGTAATAAAAAGAATAATTTTTAACACTTCCCATTGTTCTCAGTGGAATATGATAAACAGTAGAACTCTTGAACCCTCTACATTTTTTAAAAATTTGGTGCAAACTTGCATCAAATACATTTTCTCAAATTTGGGATGCAGTCAACCAAAGTTTGGCAGGTATATACCTGATCTAGCTGCCCATGGATCCCTCATACAGGAAGAAACACATCAGAAGAAAGAAAAGAGCACTCATAAGACATGATTCATCTAACTTATTTTAGATATCAGCTTTAGGATGAGATGAATCACATCCTAAAGGTGTCTGTTTTTTCTCCATTGACCAGAGAGGGAGTCCAGGACAACTGGCTATAAAGACAAAGATGTCTATGCTTGAGTAAACTAAAGATAAATTCCAATCTTCAGCCTGGAGGATAAAAGAGTACACTTAGCACAAATCTGAAAGCTCAGAAGGAAAGAGTTTTGTTTTGTAGGCCTTTGATTATTCACACCTCTGGTATCACAGAAGACATAAAGCTTTATCAACCACTTGTTTCTAAAGAGTGGTGAGACATAGCCTAGCAAATAGATACAAGAGGTGACAACGCAACAGAAAATGCAAAACTGTCATTATGAATGAAAAAAATTTCATAGTCACTTTGAGTTACTTGGTGGAAATTGCATTTTTTTCCGAATAGAAAATTTGGAGTATTTTCCTATAGAAACTTCCTGTAGATTTTTTTTTATTATTATTATTTTGCTTTGACGAGATTCCCATAAAAAGGTAAAGATAGCTCAGACTGTCCATTTTAACTGTTGATCTTTCTACTGTGATATTCTACTGTTGTACTAGTTTTGCCAAGTTCATCTAATCATTTCAACCATTCAAGAGTCTTAAATTTAAATGATTATCTGGAACCTTATTTGTCTCTTCATTATTGATGCATTACCTTATTATTCTCCTCATTCATTACTTTCAATTTATGTTTAGTGAGAATATCAATCACTTTCTCTTTCTGAATGGAAAACTATCATACAAGGAAAGATATTGTATAATGTAAAGATATATTTTTGCTTTGCTATCTTTAACATCCATTTTGTTTTCAGGTACAGGCTTTTGTGATGACTTTTGTGATGATACATTTGACCAAAAAATCAGTCCTACCTCCAGCGTAGTGTCCTACCTAACACATGACACATGAATTGCTCCCCATGGCATTGCATGAAATCTTATCTAAACAATGCCCAGGTGATATACTTTAAATAGCAAAATTAATGCTTAGTTTTGCAATAGCATATTCATACATGCAACTTAGACTTCATATCCATCTTCTCTAGAGGAAACAAGTCATCTACAGAAGGTGTAGAACTGCACAGTGTGAGATGGTCCATCAAATTTCATCTTTCTCTTTCACATCTGTTTGCATCTGTAACATGTCAAATATCTGTCTGTAGAAGAAGCAATAGAAGAGGCAATCTTATCATGAACAGCACTGGTAAGAATTGCTCCTATCATCTTTTTCTGTGGGGTAGCTATTGGAAGACTCCTTTATTCACTCACAAGTAACAGTTAGAGAGTCTATGCCATTTATCTTTTTTTTTTTTTTCAGCTGGCAGGGAAAAAACAGGGACTTTACAAATTTTTATTATTTTTCATTACTACATCTCCCCCACGATGAACTACAGTCAACAATTTTTTTCCTTTTTCCTTAAAAAAAAGGTAGAGAAAGGAGAAATCTAAAAAAGAATGTTTCCTTTGATATAAAAATAATAAATGTCGATGTTAAATATATGTTCTAGAAGACTATTGTAAATTTACACAGTTTCCTTTTAAAGTGTCATCAACAATTATCACTTGGTGCTATATATAACACTTCCTTCAAAACATTTGGAGATACCTACTGTGCAGTAACTATGGGCAAATTTTGATTTTTTAATAGCTTTTATTTTATGCGGTCTTGCTCCTGCTGAAAACATGATGGCCTCTCAGAACAACTTCATACCAAATGAAGACTCATTTTATTTTAATAGTATTGCAAGTAATCACTATGAACTTGCAGAACAAAATAATAAATCCGAGGAAAGAATACATTTGTAGAATTAACTAACTTGCAAGGGGATCCTTTTCTTCACTGTCTGTACACACTAAAATTCAGCACCTCACACATTTAAAAATCTTAAATGATTGTGTGAAATATAATGTTAATTCAGAACCAAACTTCACTTTGCACAGTGGATTGACATCCGTTTTTTAATCTAAAATAGGTAAACTAATCTGGTTGTAAATACATGTTACATTTTGCTAATACAGCAGCAAAAAAAAAAAAACTTGTCAGATTTATCAAATTCACATAAATGTCAGATCACATAGAGCCCAATTTCTTCTGGAATTAGGAAGTACCGACTCGTTCTGAGCTTCTCACAGACAAAGGCGTGCAGATCCTCATCCTGCTGATGTCAACCGAGGCTGTTGCTGTTGTCTTCAGCGTGAGGAGATTCAGCCCTGAAAGCAGAAACATTTGCTAACCTGATGGAATAGGGGCAGCCTTGTTAACAGAGCGCTTTCCCAGGAAGTCAGGAGCTGATCAGCCCCATGCTCAGCAGGAGATGTCAACAAAGCCTATAGAAATTATGATGGGCACTTCAGATTACACGACAAAATTGTGACTTCCTCAAAAAGGTCATATGTAAAACATTCTCCTTAAATACATTCTCCTCAAATTAGATCAGCCATTTGTGCAATATAATTCATGATTTGGGCATTGTTTCTTTACAAATAGCTGAAATGCTATGGATAAAAGATGCTTTAGAAAGGAAGCAAATAAAGCTAAAAAAGGGTGGGGGGGGAAGGGGGAGGAGGAAGCTCTTAACGCATGAACAGTTTAAAAACATATCCTATAAAGGGAAAAATCCAACTCTTCCTCCAGGAGAAAGGGATTCTGCCAACAGTAAAACTAATGAGGATGCTGTCATAGTGGCAATAGCTACAGCATCTTCACCACTTGTGGCACTGAAGGGAAAATAATAAAGAAAAAGGAAAAGAGAAAGCAAGCTGTCTCACTGTCTGTGAAATGTCCCCAGTGAAAGCCCAGCTGTTTAGCTTTGGCTCAGGGAAGACAGGATTTGTCCCAATAGGATGCATGAGTGTGTTAACATGACAAATTAACTGTTAATCCAGGTAGTGGCCAAACATTCATAAACCATTCCAGGACACTACTCTTTGGTTTGAACTCTTTGCTCCCAGGGTGTTTTGCTCTTGGGTGGTGGTCTGAGCTAGTTGCCAGCCTAGGGGAAGATGTAATGCTCAGCTGCGTGAACAAATATAGATTAGCCCTTCCTGTGACTTTCATAAAGATGTAACTTTTAGTGTGAAAGGGACAAGGCACTTGCTTCAGATCTGAAAACGAGATCTGGAAGCTATTTTGGCTAGTCTTCATTCTCACTTTCTCTAAACAACAGATCTGTCTTTCTCTAAATGTGGTAGTGGGAATGAGATGGAGGGAGGCACTTCATGCCTGCCACTTTTTCTGTTTTAATCTACACAGCTGCTATTAATGCTTTTCCAATGGACAGCCATAATTGAAATCACAATCTTTCACTTTAAAATCTATTACTGTATTATTTGTTAGCATCCAATTTAAGCTTTATAATATATTATTAGATGAATTCTCTTTCTCTTTCCGAAATGTGAAAAGACCTGATCTCACAATTGTTTTCATTTCCTTCTGTTTCACTTACAAGCTCAGTCCTTTTTGTTTTTCCTTTTCTCTTTTCTCTTTTTCTTTTCCTTTCCTTTCCTTTCCTTTCCTTTCCTTTCCTTTCCTTTCCTTTCCTTTCCTTTCCTTTCCTTTCCTTTCCTTTCCTTTCCTTTCCTTTCCTTTCCTTTCCTTTCCTTTCCTTTCCTTTCCTTTCCTTTCCTTTCCTTTCCTTTCCTTTCCTTTCCTTTCCTTTCCTTTCCTTTCCTTTCCTTTCCTTTCCTTTCCTTTCCTTTCCTTTCCTTTCCTTTCCTTTCCTTTCCTTTCCTTTCCTTTCCTTTCCTTTCCTTTCCTTTCCTTTCCTTTCCTTTCCTTTCCTTTCCTTTCCTTTCCTTTCCTTTCCTTTCCTTTCCTTTCCTTTCCTTTCCTTTCCTTTCCTTTCCTTTCCTTTCCTTTCCTTTCCTTTCCTTTCCTTTCCTTTCCTTTCCTTTCCTTTCCTTTCCTTTCCTTTCCTTTCCTTTCCTTTCCTTTCCTTTCCTTTCCTTTCCTTTCCTTTCCTTTCCTTTCCTTTCCTTTCCTATTATTTTTGCAGTCATTGGAAAATATCAGTGAGTTTTACAGGAAAAAAAATGATTTCAACCACACCAGTTTAAGTTCAACTATTCCAATTTATATTGGTATGAGGAGGAAGGAGATTACAAAGAATATTTTAATAATCAGTTTTAGGTCCTAAAGGTTATTTAATTTAAATAATTTAATTTAAAATTAAAACAAAAAAAAATCAGTTATGCTCTGACTCAAGTGCCAACAAAAACAGGTACATAACTTGGACCCTATTATCCAAGTAAATTTCCTTTTGCCCTTACTCAGTGTTTGACTCTACCAGTCTAATGAAAATTTTATTCAGTCTAATGACTGCATGACTAGGTCCTCCATCTGTAATGACTAAGCTTCTCAGAAATAATTCAGCATTTCAGATGGTTTTCACTCTTCTTTCTCTACAGATTTACATTGGCAATCTTTTGTTGTTCAATAACAAAACAAAGAAACAAACAAAAAAAAAGTAAGAAAAAAATGAGTAAATCACTTAAAGGATGAAATATTCCACAGAAATGCAAGGTCAGGCTGGGCATGATAGGAAATCTTTCATTTGCACAATAACTGCTTTTAAGTGTTGCCTGCCAGGAAACTGTATTTACTGTTTATTATACTTCAGACAAAGTATAATTATATTGGGGGGAGGGGTTATTTGTTTATTTTTCAAACACAAAAATTCAACTATTGCATTATTCTCAAGACTTAAAGCATCTCTTTTATGCTTCCCCATGGTGTAGGAGTCTTTGGTGACAGTCTGTAATTAAAGGGTTTGAAAAGTTTTTTTTTCTTTTTCTTCTTCTTCTTCTTTCTTTTTTTTTTTTTTAAGAAACTTATTGGGAGGGGAAAAGAAAACCCTACAGGGTTGCAAGAGGGGAAGAAAAGGAGTAAAAGTTCATTTCAACATAGTGATTTATAGGGAAAGGCTCAGCAGCTTACATAAAACCAAAAGGGGAAGTGGTCGAACATTGGGTCAAATCTCCATTCACATGTTTTGTAATAAAAGGCTGACTGTAGCCTTTGAGCCTTGCTTCCAGTCACAGACAATGGCAATTGCAGAACAAGACTAATAACAGGATTTAGCATAAATCCACCACAGGAAGTGAACAGTTGTACTGGCAAATAATTAGCCAGGGAACTTTTTATGGCAACATCAGGATGCTCTTTGTGCTTTAAAGCATTGTCTGCAACTGTGATCATGAGAAAAAAAAAAAGTTAGTTCACTTTGGTTGTATAAGATTTTTACTTGTAGATCATTTTCACCCCATTTTCTTCTTAGGCTAATGTAATAGCTATAGCTTAAGTGCTGAATTTGCATTGGAAGCTTTTTTAAATTTTTTTTCTTCACTGATGCTTTTTATTGCAAGGTGAATTGTGTTTATTTTTCATGGTTAACAAGTGGGTTCAAAGCAACACTTTGATCTTGAACCCCTGCCAGATTCCAAAAGCTGAAAGCCCCCCTGTGCAGTAAAGTAGACCTGTACTCGCAAAGCCTGGCTAATTTGCAAAGGAATGTCAAAATTACTGGCACAACTGACTGCATGTTACAGTGCAGTCTATGTTTTTTTTTTTAATTTCTAATGAACAGATCTGTTTTTTTCCATATGTTCATTTGTCACTTTTTATAGATTAACTAAGTTTATGTATCACTCTGCATTTCCTAGGTGAGGAACTTCCAAATTATTGCAGTAAGAAAAAAACAACCCTCTCCCCCCAAATCCTGCCACTACCACCACCAAAAAAAAACCCAAACCAAAAGATAACTAAAAACAGGCTGGTAACTGTAAAATCTTTATTTTTCATAAGAGATATTTTTCTATGTTACATCCTATGAAATTATATTTAGGAAAAAAAATCCATCATCTCTATTTTTGTGCTTCAAAATGCTGCAAAGTTTTAACTAAGGAAAACTACTCAAATGTCATATGAACTGTTTGAATATATTTCTATGCCTTGTGCCTTCATCTGTTTTGCCTAGATAGAGTGGTAATTATTCTTCTGTAAATAGAATATATTGATTAAACTCTCCTAATAAAACTCTGCGTCTCATTTATGTTTCCTTTGCATGGCCACTCTCTAGCCACAGGCCCAACTAAATACTGAGGGGACTGTTCTCTTGGTGTATCCAATGGAAATATGACAAACTTGAAATACTACAGAGGGTAGAAATTTTGCACTGTTGGTCTTAAAAATGTACAGAAACAGTTCTTACCTATATAAATCCAGGGGGATAATTGTGCAATCATTGGCAGCTTAAAACTAGTGGTAGGATTGGATCTACAGGAGGTTTTACAGGCACTAGGCTGGATACTGCATTCATCTAACATGAAGCAGGGTCTAACAGTTTTTAGGTTTGCTTATATCATTAATACATTCATAGCAGATGGTCCTGCTTCTGCATCATTTGATTGAGTATAACCAGCCTTTACTTCACTGAAGAAAACAACAGCAAAACCCCTGGATGTTGAATCACAACATAACTGGAGAAACATCACTCCACAACCCCACAGTGGTTATCTAGAAACCTGAGCGAGGCCCAGATGAAAGCCAGTACCTCCAACCACCCTCAGAACTCCAAACCATGACTGTATAGAATATCTGGATGCCAAGTCCACACTGTGGGAGTTGTGAGAGCAAAAATACTCTACTGAAATCCCATAACTTTCAGGATTTAGGCTAAATCTGCTAGACTGAGCACTGCCAGGAAAGCACAGAAAGAGCAGCTCCTCGAACACACTCCCTCATTTTACTGCATGGACATGAGAATGCCCAGAGTTCGTTCTGTGTGCAACAGGCATATTTTAAGACAATTAAGTAACACAGGTTTTGTGTGGTTGTGTGTGTGAATAGGCAAGAATGAGAAATGGCAGGAGAAAGGAAATAGCATTAAGTATAATTTCACAAGCAAGGAACTGAGGCACAGAAATATTACCAACTGGATTTTCAGAAGGATTAAAGCAGCATGACTTTATTGACTGTGCTGCATTAACATCAAATGTGGTCTGACCCTTAGCAATTTCTTCAAAGTAAGACTGGAAGCAGAAAAGGAACCAAACCCAGGTCAATACTCAACCCACAAGACCACAATTTCTTTCCTTAGTTCTTTTCTATATTTAGACAAAAAAGAGGCCCATGTGCCTTTCGGGTGACCTGTCATACTGCTAAGTCTCTGCTTGTACAAATCCAGTCCTTCTCTTTTTTTACCAATTCTAATTTTGAATGCTGTCTTTGGCATTCTGCCTTGGACTTCTCACAAGGTTTTTGTTTGTTTGTTTGTTTGCTTTTGCTTCCTCTTTTGAGAAGGGAGAGATAGTAAATGTGAATAATTATTTTTCCAAGAAGAAGAGATCTTTTGTAGTCAAGTTTGGCATCACTCAAATTTCTTACTTACTTTACGTTTAGACTAAAACCACAGTATTTATACTGTGGAAATCCCTAGGAGCTTCCAAACGAATGATTCATATGAGCTTCTAGCAAAATGTTACTTTTTTAATGTTTTGTTTATGGGACCTGTGTTCTGTGTTGTTTTGTTTGCATTCTTGGGGGATTATATTCTGAACTAAAAAGGTTTTTTTGGGGTTTTTTTTTTTTTTTTTGGTAATGCTCAGTACAGACTAGCTAGATCAAAGTAGGACTCTTCTTATAAAATTTTCAACATGGTAAATTTGTTTCTGGATGCCATTACAGAAAAGTAACATCATTTTAACAGGAATGTGCATATGTGCATATTGTGCAAGTGCTTTTGTGTAGTGTCTATATATTTAGAGAGGAGGAGAACAGAGGCAAATCACTCAAGAAAAGTGACAACGGGTTTTGAATTTATAATATAGACAAGTTTACATGTGAATGAACCAAGAGTAAATGAATTGCTTTTCCTGTATGTATTCTATCAAGTTTTATGGGTAGCAGCATATGTGAAATTTAAAGTTCATCTTCACTCTGTTAAATGCAATTATATAAAAAATGGAACCTTTTACTCAGCACATCAACTTTCTGCCTATAAATTCTGACTTTTATTTACCCACTTCAGAAGAGGAATATTCCTTAGCTTGTACTTGCAACCAAATGTTATTATGTGGGAAAATGCAGTACTGTCAAGAAACAGGTTTTTTTTTCCAAACAAAATATTTCATAACAAGGCCTTGGGGCTCTGTTCAGAAGTATTTTTGGTCTTTCTCGGTTTTCTCAAGAGGAGTCTACTTGGCTGTAGTGATGATTCCCACCACTATCAGCATATATGTTGTCTATGTTGTCAGAGCTTTTCTTCCCCTACCACACAGTTTTACTCTATGCTTACTGCAGAAGATGCTGTAGAGTAGCTATTCTCTAATCCAGACAGCATAAAACATGCAGTAGTCATGAGATGACTTAACAGATAAAAGTTCTTTAAATGAGTATAATTTATGCTTTAGTCATTCAGATATATCATCATTTTTATATGTCAAATTACAGATAAAATTAGACTATCAAATGAAGGAAAAAAGATACTGACGTTAATTGGACAGTTAGTATTAATTAGTCAGCGTTTACTTCATGTAGGCCCAAGTTTTCTGAAGTCATTTTTTAAAATAGCTGGAAGTTCCTGCCAATAGCTAAAGTTTGCCATAATTTCTTCCATAGTTAAATGTGGTGTCATGGACAGTCAGCAGAAAATAGATATTTTTTTTTAATGAGGTTTCACAGCAACCACCTCTCAATACTCCATCATTAAATATTTTTATAGGTATTTATAAAAAAGCATTAAATGATTGCTAATGAAGTTTTCAGGTAAAAAAAATGGTGAGAGCAGCAAATGGGGACAATACAGTTCACTGCAAGAGTTATCTGTACCATTTGCTAAGCTAAGCACAAATAATTTGTGTTTTGTATATGTAAAGGAATTACAACATGGGCCACACTTTGAGGATGAGTAATTGTTTCAGTCACTGCTGTCTAGGAAATGATCCTGACAGGAAAGAAAAATGCTCATTAAGTTCATGTTATTTTTCTTTTATTAAAAAGAGTCGGTGTGATTCTAGGATTTATGAACAGAGAAATATGAAATTTGTGTAAGAATGAGCTCATGGTACCTCTGGTACAACTATTAAGGCAACACTGAATACAGATCCAGCATAACAGTTACTTGGCCTGAAAAAAACTCATAGATAAAAAGCGGAACAGATCTGATGAAATTAGTGGGACAGGCCATTAGTCCTTGGCAGCTGGAGTCAGTGGATGTGTTCAAAGCAGTAGGCTGTGAAAAACATGAAGGGCTGAGGCTCTGCTGTGGAGTCTCTCATCTCTTGCGATGGAAAATACGAATCCTGCATCCTGAACACAGGATGCGAATCACAAGTACACTGAGGAGGATCTCATCTAACTCTAGTCATCTTTATACTGCCTGGATTTCATTGACAGGCAATGGAGAAAAATGGGATCCTAGCACAGCAACTTCTTCTATTCTGATAAATGTCCAAACAAGATTCTCGACCTATCAAGGAGCTCTCACTCCTTAATTCACTAACATCTATAATGAGGAGACAAATAAGCATTTTCTTGACACAATTCATCTAACCTACTTCAGATACCTTCTATAGAATGAAAGGAATGATGTGCCTGTTTTACTTTGTTGACATAAAAGTTGTCTTCATAACTGCTTTGCTCTATAGATAACTGCATTTGATCAGGAAGTCCTCAAACTAGATGCCATAACCATCAAATACCAAATTTATAAAAGATGACTCTTTCATTACAAGAGAGTGTTTCTATTCTTGGAGTTCAGGGTATGGGTAAAAACAAAGGGAAAAGAGCGAACAGGACTCATAGAAGAAGGGAAGGGCAAACACAAAAAGAGACTATTTTGGTAAGAAAAAAGAGAGAGGAGTGAAAAGACTCAAAAGGAAGAAAAATATATAGAGAGGACAAAATCTGTACAAAATCCTTCCTGCAGACAAATCAGCATTAACATGTGTCTTTGTCAATCTGTGCCTGCACTGACAGTTGTTAGAATTCAGTATTCAATATTGGCCTTGAGCCTTGAACTACCCAGAGAAGGAAAATTGGCTAAAAAAAATGTAAATAAATGATGCTGAAAATAAAAGCAGATAATAAGAATAGCTAAGAAAAAAATAACAAAAAAACAGGAATGGGAAAGGTTGTTGCATTTCTTTGCAAATTAATATACTTAGATTCAATTATCATTATGTGTTTTATCATATGTATTCCATTTAAGGTTTTGTAGTCCATTAATGAAAAGTCTTATGGTTTGGCAATTTTTGAAACTATCAACTGGATGATGAGAAAACAGGTCAGCTATATGAAAATTCCATCCCTGAAAATTTACTTAGTATTGAAAAAGGGTGCAGAGTTTTAGTGGAGGGTAATCTTTTTTCCAGGTACTACCTTCAATAGCCAAGAAAACAAAATCTTCTTGAGAGGATAGGTAGCAAATAAACATTTTTTGTATTCTAAAGAGGTTGTGAAATTGAACTGTTGTTGTTAATTCTAAAAAACTAACTCAGTAATTTGTGGG
>VWPW01009036.1:0-10883 GCA_013389825.1 Crypturellus undulatus | reverse complement strand
TTTTTTTTTTTTTTTTTTGAGAAATGTATTTATTAATTAAAGGCATAATGAGGTATTTGTCAGTTAATCCTTGCAAGAAAATGCATTCTAGCTTTTAAAATATACACAGTAATTAGGAAATTGCTACTGTATATGCTATTTAATGGCTGGTGTCGGCTTAAATTTTTATTTTTAAATAATGATTCTTTTAATAACAATATGATTCTTTAACTCTCCATTCTTTGTTTTAGAATTTATTTTATGTAGGAAATATCAAAATTAAAAGTCAGCTCAGCTTTTCTGGGAAGTTTAAAACTCCGTTCTGTCTCATCTAAGGAGCCAGTCCCAGCTGGAGGTGGCTGTCACATGCATTGCCACTTTCTCACCTTCAGGGCTACAGATCTTCTAATTAGGTGCTCAAAGAAGGAAAAGGAAAAAGGAAGAAAAAATCTTTTTTCTTGCTATGTTCATTAATTTTGAACTTTGTTCTAGGGTTGAAGTGGTTCTGGGTACACGCCTGAGCCAGTTGCCTTCTGTTGCTCATTTCAGCCTTTCTGGGTGTGAGTCGGGTGATGGTGACCCATCCAGTATTGTTAATCCATGCTGCTTTTTTGCTCTCTCAGATCAATTGCCTGATGAGGCACATTTATTAAACAGAAATTGATTCTGACACTGGTAACAGGTGTCAGTGATGTCTTTTTTAATCTGCAGTTAGAGAGAAGCTCACTTGGCATTTTATAAATGACGTATCCTTTCAGTGTATGCTTTATTGCTGTGTCATTTGTAACTGTCCGTGACAATGGGATCTTTCAAAATCTTCTGAAAGAGACTCATCGAATTATAAATTCTTTGAAGTTGAGTAGCCTTCTAATTCAATCACAGAGACTAGTATGACCCATTGCTCTTAATTCTGTCAATTATTTTGCATTATACTTATGTCATGATTAGGGTTTGGGGTTAAAAAGGGAATTAAATTACTACTGTATGGTAGCGAAAAAACATACTTGTGAGAGGTATCTTGAACATTATTACAGAATAATAGTCATGATAATCATCTTTATATTTACATGTTAAAGCTATTTTAAGAGGCAATATGTTATCAGTCATAAAAATGACATCAGGATGCTCTTATTATTTCTGTAAGTAATTACTGTTTTAACTTGCTCCTCTATTACATGCCTTGACTTAGAGACACAAACAGTAGGAACCTTAACTAGAGAATGGTCAATAGTCATTGCTTCTAATATTGAGATAACCCTTTGTACCTGGTGAATATTTTTTTTTTCCTATTTATAGATTTTTTAATGTTTATGTTTTTTAATGGGAATATTGCCACCCGTGAATTGTGCTAAGGTATTTGTGCTAATTTGTGCTATGAATTGTGCTAAGGTATATTCCCAGATATGTGAATAGAAAAGAGAAAAAAAAAAGACAAATTAAGACAGAGCATCTGTCTCCTGACAGTATGGCCCATGAATAGGGATAGAACTGATATAGATAGATATAAACCTTGTATGTTTACTCTAGAAAGATCTCAGATAAGTTGCAGCAAGGAATCACCAAGCTAGATGCTCTCTTTGTGACGTTTTTGGAACTGGAGCATTCAAGAAAATATAGAGAGAAGTTAAAAATGCTATCCAAGACTACTACTACTATCTAAAGATACTATCTAAAGAGACTGCTTATCTGCATTAATATAAAAAGTAACAGCATTTATTAAATTTGAGGAAAAATAGAACTTGACAATCTCTTTTTATTTAATATAAGCCATTATATATATTTTTTTGATAGAATAGCTTTGACAAGCTCCTATGCTGTTTTAAAGAGAATTGTTACGTGCATATCTGACTCTATTACTGTTAAAAGGCTCTTCGGATTTGTTAGTTTGATATTGCCTTACACTTGCTTTATTCTTTGGACATTTTTCTGCAGGGTTTAGTTTCACAGTCTCTTGGGCATCTCATTTTGTTGACTAGCCATCTTTTTAACTTGGCCAAGAGCAGTCAGATAAGCTTTCTGCCCCAGCTCTGTAAGCTTTGTTCACAAAAGCAATTGAAAACACAATAATGTTCCTGCAAACTGCTTCCTGGGGCATGTTGTATCCTTGTTTGCCCAGAAAACTAACCCTTAATAGACTTTTCAGATTTGCAAGTTATTCTAGCAAAACTTTTAATGCTGTGAAATAATTAAATATACTTAAGAAGAATTACTCAAAGACGTAACTGGAGAAAAGGAAGGGACGCTGTGAACAGTAAAATGGAAAGACTGTTAAAATCAGAAAGCTTTTAGCAGTACTGAGAGCACAAGCTCATAGTGATTGCTCTAGTTTTCCCAAGAAGTTCAAGGCATTTGATATTCAGCTGTGCTGATCCTCCATATAATGTGTGTGCTATCATAGATCTCACCTCATTACGAGAGGGAGTTAGATGAAATTGCAGAGGTTCAGTCACACCTACTTCCAGTTTTTTACTACCATGTGGTTTAACACAGGGAAAAGAAGGTTTGGTCAAAGGTAATTACAGCTTCATTATGGCCATCTGATCTGTAAGTTGAGTTCCAGCAAAAAAAAAAAAATCACTTGGGAGTGATTCTTGGGGAGAGGGAAGACAACTCCTAGCCTCAGCGAAGGAGATGGTAGATTGGGCTTATATATTCAGCCTAGCAGAAGGTTGTTTCTTTCTAACATTGTCTGAGATAAATTTGTGAAAATTTAGTAAATGATTGTCCTTCCTAGGGGGGTTGGACTAGATGATCTCTAGAGGTCCCTTCCAATGATTCTATGTTTTATTTTCTCTTCCTACCTTTATTATCAGATTTCTTGGGGAGTACATGGTCATGGAAAGCAACAAGATACAGTGGTGTGGCTACATAAATCTAGAAATCTCTTCTTGAAATCTATAGTGTAACCAGAGTACTGTTTTGTGTCCAGATGGATTTAGTGTCGGATATAACACCCACAGAAAAGAAAAAAGAGGACAAAAAAGCTGGGCTTGCTAAGGGAGACATTAGATTTCATTTCACACTGGTAATAGTTTAGAGATGTGTGCTGAGCAAAATGGGATTAAATTTTGCTGCACTCCTTTATTACTTCTAAGTGATTTCAGTATCCAGTGTAAAGTGATATTTAGAGTGTTCAATAGAACTGGGATGAAATCAGGGAATGCTGAAGGCTCAGAGGAGGCTACAAATCTCAGGTGGGCTCCTTGAATCCTTTCAGAATTTTCCCACCTGACCTTAACCTGCCTTATTTAACCTGGAGGTTGCTGGTAGGTTTGTTGCAGTGTAAGATATTGTTTTGTGCTAACAGGAGCCATGTAGACAGATAATATTTTGGACAACAATTGATGTTACAGTAGTTATGGCTTTGGCTCTGAACTTACTGCTTTCAGAAACATTTATGGCTAGAAGTTTATTGCCCAGCTGTTGCTGCCTGGTAGACATATAACTACGAAATGGTTTAAACCTTGTAACCTCTCAATTTATGACTGTTAAAAGCAGATGAGGTTTGCTATACAAGCAAGAAGGTTTCCTATAGTCCAAAAGGTAATGGTCACAAATATTATTAGTTCGGATACCACTTCTCAAAACAGACCCTCCTTTCTGCCATGAAGTATACCCTGTTTCTGACAAACATACAGCTAAAAATGTGTTACTTGTTCTACAGCTTTAATTATGTCAGTTATCTTAGTATTTTCTCAGTTTCTTAATGTTATTTCAATTGCTAATAATGTACATTGTCTAATAAGTAAGCTTTAAGATCCTAAATTAAATTGTAGCATTAGTGGCCTGACTGGGGCCCAGAGACTGTACTAAGGATCTGTCCATTAGTTTCTGCAGATTTTGGCTAAGTGAGGGCAATGGAGAAAACACACCAGACAAAGGCAGGTGTTCTGTAGGTCTGTTTGGCTGTGACAGCTTCTGCTTTTTCTTTTCGCCGTGGATGTGAGAATGTTTTCTGTATGAAAGCCTCACTAGCTACTATATTATCTTCACTACTTCTGGACAGCTTCTGTTTTTAGACACTTCACTTTCTCTAACAAAATACTGCGTTGTTGACTAAATACCATGAAAAAAAAAGAAAAGAAAAAGTGGAAGAGAATTTTAAACACGTGGCACTCTCAGTTAAACAACCTTGGGTTGGGTTGGATTTTTTTTGAACCAAGTAACTACTGATTTATATAAAATATATATATATTATGTATGTATATATAGGTTTGTTTGTATTTTTAAATTCTGTAGGCAAACCTTCTGCTACTAGTCTTCTCTTGTATCTAATTCCATGCACTTTTGGCTAAAAGTTAGTAGAGTATACAACACATATAGGCACTGTGATTCTTAAGATGACTTTAGTTACTACAGGTACTGTATTTCCATTCTAATGCATAGATTGCATTGTCACTTAACTCAATACACAAGGATGTATATATATATATGTAAAAAAAAAAGGTGCTCTCAGTACTTCTTCCATAAAGCCTTCAGCAGCCTAGTATAATTTTGCAATTGAGTTTCCTCGGGGCAGCAGGCGGGGGCCGGCAAGCGCTCGTTCCTGAGCCCGGCTCCCACGCATGGGCTGGCGGCGGAGCAGGGAGGATCCCGGCGTGCTGCTGGCCACGGCCTCCCAACCCGACACGGCTCCCAGCAGCGGCGGAGGCTGAGCCCTTAATGCTGGTGTCTCCTGCAGGCATTTGGGTGAACTGGCAGTGATGGCAGCAGACTTCTGCGTGCTCATCAACAGTTGGGTCTAAGATGTCATTAAGAGAATACACCGACGTTGGCACGCTCAGGTGCGAAGTGGCACAGTTTCATTATTTTAATCTGAGCAAATCTACTTTGCGTTGAGATACTTCTCTTACGGTGCAATAGTTTATTGGCCTCTATAGTATCCACAGACCTTATTTTAAAAGCAGAAGAATGCCTTTGTAAAATAAGTGTTGCCTGTGTTATTGTTGTTATTGTTACCTGTAATTTGCTCTTGGCAAATTGCAATTTTCTTCTCTGCTGAGAAGAATTCTCTGCTGAGCAGAATTATTCTGCTGAATAATGAAATGATTCAGATTTTCTGGATTACAGTTTATTTAAAAAAATCACAATGGCAATTTACATATGTTTTACCCTTGCATCAAGCTTTTGAATAGTTACCATAACTGGATTAGATCCTGTTTATATGAAGTGACTGGAAAATCATCTCGCCTCCTGGTTTGCTTTCATTCAGCATCAGTGGTTCTCCTGTCAGATTTGCTCATTGTGGAAGATCTGGCCGAGAGCTGGGTCTGTGTATTACCTGTTACTCCAGGCAAATGCCTCAAGTATGTGTTGGCCTGAATCCCTGATATATATAAGAGGTGACATATTTCTATACAGAGAAAAGAATATTAGAGTTAAAATGCTGTTAGTGTTCAGTCAGGAAGAGGGGAGTTTTGTACCAAGATAACCAGGATCCCTCATTTATGTTTCATGACAATAGCTGCTGAATGGAAAGTGAACTCGGGATATGTGTTTTCTGGTGATTTTCTTATACCAGCCCGTGGTTTTTGAAGCAAAAATTTTGCTTGATATTTATTTCTCTATGTTCTTATGGATTTTGTTAGTAGATTTATTTACCATGGACAGTTGTACCCAATGAAAGTTTTTTAAAAAAATTTAAGAAACTGTTACTGCATGTAAAATATGCAGTTACTCATTCTTCTTTATGCTCAGAAAAGGTGTTTCTTCCATGTTTATTTTCCCAATTTCAGAGAAGAACTTTATTTCATGTTCAATGCCAAATGCCTAGTTTAGAGTTAGTTCAAATACCTCTTAAATGGAGCTCAGTGTTCAAAATGGACATAATGTGTTTTTTCTCGTGTAATTTAGAATATGCTGTTCCAAGAAGGTCTGCTTAAAGAGTGAAGTATCTGTTCACTAGCTTTGGTGCACCCTGGCATTAGACAAATTAAAATGATAGCAGTCGAAAATGCCTGTTACTCTCTTGGTCGCTGTCCTGTTGTTGTCTTCCATGAGCTGTCTCAATAACATGCATAGAAAACCCATATTTTTATATGTAGACCAACATTATAACCTTACTGATAGATTTGTGTTTGTGTTATTGCAGTTATTTATTTATTTGCCATTCTTTCCCTCTTCATCCAGTAGAGAGAGAAGAGGCCTTAGAGGTGGATTTAGGATAAACGTTTCAGCATGTACACTGTTTGAGACAGATAAATTTGTTAGGAGGAAGAACTAATTAACTCGGATATAAAATGATGGTAGCGCGATATACTGCCTTCAGGACCGGTACCAGCCATATGTGGTGATTACGGTGTTATGTGGACGCACGTTAGCATTCCTGAAGTTTGGCCTCCCTGGCCTGCAACAGAGAGGTTTGGAAAGGCTGTCACTGACGTATTCTGCTGGAGCAAATCCTGACCACAGCCTGATGCTGTGAACTTGCTAGTAGTGAGTTCTGTCGTTTCCGAAATGGTGCGTTGATGCGACGCCTCAGTAAAATCCATGAGACGCCGAGCGCTGTGGAGCAGAGTGTGTCCTTCCCTCGGAAATCAGGATGCGAAGAGGAGAGGCCTCGGTCGCCTCTGCCCATGTGCACCGTGTATTTCAGGAGCAGGCAGGCAGATATACTCTCCTCGTTCTCTGTTACAGGGTAGATATAAAAGCAATGTGATCTGAACCCAGATAAAATGGCAGATACGTGAGGGTTTCCTTACACACAGATTTATAAAAAGGATAGCATCATCCTAAAAATAGAAATTACAGAGAAGCCAACTAGACATTTAGACTGGATTTGACTGTCCCTTGTGGCTTTAGAAAGAAACGAAGCACTGCTTTTATGTTTCCAGTCATAAAACTTTCCTAGTGACTCGCTCTTCCAGCTGCTTCTTGTACAGGCTGCTACAGGCCTCTATGCCGTACGTGTATCATCAGGGTAACTGATTCAAGGAAGATGGTCTTACACAGCCATCTGCATTGATATCTCATGCAAGGTGTTTGTCACGGGCTCGGGAATGCATCTTGCAGGACAGGGGCCTCTGCAGATTTATACGTGGTTAGAGGATAATAGTTGTCATGTGGTAAGGTGTGCATGATTTCTAGGTCTTAAACTGACTCACTACAAAAAATATCTTTACTTCTGCATTATTCTCTGTTGAGAGAATTTGAGTTGCTTTTTGAGTGACTTCAGAGCTTGAGGT
This sequence comes from Crypturellus undulatus, assembly GCA_013389825.1. NCBI lineage: Eukaryota > Metazoa > Chordata > Aves > Tinamiformes > Tinamidae > Crypturellus > Crypturellus undulatus. The sequence continues at coordinate 3,720 of VWPW01009036.1, read as the reverse complement.
AAGGAAAAAGGTGCAAGAAGTTCACAGCATTTGTTTCACACAATTTGGAATGGAAATGTTTGATAGATTCAGGCTATCATGCTTGGGGGGAAAGGTTTTGAAGCAGAAAAGTTCAAAAGTACTGGCAAGGAAGTAAAAAGGAAAGGAAAAGGCTTTGGAAAATGAGGAAGACAAAGGAGAAAAGAGGCTGATGGAATAACATCTCTTTCCATAACAATCGGCTATCTATCTCATATTGAAAGTCCACCATCCTTACTCGTTTTACACCAGTGAACTTTAGAAAACACCACAGCTCCATCTTGAGTCACTGGCCACTGCCTGGCCTCTTTGCAGACTGGTTTGTGGTGCTGTCACATTTCCTAAGGAAAACTACAGATCTGTATTCTCAGCTACAGGTTTGATAAAACTCTGTAGATATAATTCACTCCAAAGTAAGTGCTTTTATCAGAATAAAAATGAAATTTGGAAACAAAGGACCAAAATTGCTTTTTCTTTCCAGTACTTGAACAGCTTGTCAGTGGTTAACATGATGGTGACCCTTTTGTTGTAATTGTACTTACAGTGTACAACTTGGAATAATTTGACCATTAAAAAAAAATCTAATTTAGCACAGAGAGTTATTTATGGGCCAGGTTATCTTATGGGCTAGAGGAGAAGCTGCCTGTAGCTGGCTATAGACCACACCGCAGCAACAGCAGTGGACAAGGTGCGTTGGTCTGCGTCCAGCTGCTGCCAAACAGTGAGCTGCGCTGTGAAAGGGGCCAGACACAGCACTGTCACTGAGATGCTTAAGCATTTCTCTGGCAAAGTACAATTCTGGATTCAAAATATAAGGGATATTTTTATTTATACTTTACTAGCAATCTGCTTGTTTTCTGAATCAATTTCATTGTGAGCAGCAACAGTTTATTTAATGGTTTAGCAAGTTATGCTTCAAATCTCATTTTCTTTATTATAAAGTATGCATTTTTACTTCCAAGTTTTCATATTCGGAATGATCGCAATTATATTATCTTACTGAAATTGTTTTCTTAACTCTTATCAGGGGTTTTACTAGGCCCTGACACTTCAGTGAATTCAAAGAGGAAACAAATCTCGTGCAGCAGAATGGTAGTGAAATGTGCAGAGCCCCAAGTGCACACTGCCTCTGCCTTTTATGGTTTCTGGCAGAAGTTGTGGATTCAATAGGATTCTGAGTTTTCTGGCTGTTCTTGGCTCCAGGAATGGCATTTCCAATAGCTGATGTATTATTATTTTACATTTTGAGGTGAAACACGTGAAAAAGTATTTCTAAGTCATAAAAAATTGGTTGCTAGTACAAAACAAACCTGAACATAGAGAAATTAGATTAGTTGCTACTCCATTAACAACCTCTAATATGTGAAATGATTTGGTATATTACTTTCAGTTCCTTATGGACAGCTGTCATGACATATTTCTAACAATAATGAGGGACTACAAGAGCAAAGAATATCAGCACTTTCATCTTACACTGTTCCTGTATACCTGACCACCTGCATTCAAAGCTTACATTTCCCAGCCTGTGAGTGTGTCTTATATGTGGCAGCTTAGCAGAAAGATGCTTAGGGAAAAAAAAGAAAACAGAACAAACAGCAAAATTTCAAGGAACAGACAGGTAAGAAAATATATTCAAAGTTAAACTGGAGGTCTAAGAAGGGAAATAATACTGAGGTGAGGAACAAGAAATAGGTAAATTGTAGCAAGAGGAGTGAAAAGGAACAGAGATAGCAGAGAGAATGAGAGGACAAGCAGGTAAAAGCCAATGAGGATAAACAAAGGGGTTTTCTTGGAAAAGAGCATGGAAAATGCCATGAGAGAAATGGGAAGAACTGAAAAGAGAAAGTATTTTATAGACTTAGGGAAAGCAGGATGAAAACAAGGGAAAAATGCATGCATAAATCCATGTAATGGACTTGCATTTTGGTATGTACCAGGCCTTTCTCTGTCACATTCAAGTCTCCTTAAAAGAAACATTTTTAAGTCTCTCCCTTTTGTGTCCACAATAAAACTGTTATTTTAAGAATTTTAGCAGGAAGGCTAAGGATGCAATGACTAGCTGAAACCTTTTCTTCTTGGTAAGGTTTTTTTATTTTTTTTTAATGACCTGTTTCAAAAGAGTACAGTATGGGCTACTGCTAGCAGAGAAAATGGTTCAAAAGTAATTTGCAGGTTCCTTTAATAACAATCCCCTAATGTATTCAGGTAATCCTTCCAGAACACAGTTTTGTTCCTGAAGAAATAATAAAGGGGGTTTAAAAAAAGGGAGTGATTTCTTGATAAGGAAATTGCCGTTTTAGAAGGAAACTATAATCATAGGAGCTTTACAGTTGCAGCTCTCCCTGCTGCTAGCAGAGGCATGTAATGACAGCAGCGCTAGTGGGATGAAGAAGTAAATCTGACCGTGTCCTAATCTGGCATCCTCTTACGCATGCATTACTGGGTGCTTTCAGAGACAGGACACAAAACTGCTGGTTCAAAATAACAGTTTTAGTTAGCGCCTGATACGTGCCGAGCTTTCCCAAGCATTAGGGCAGCGAGACACTCACTAAACTTCAGAGAGTGTCCAGGTTTCCTGCTGTACGGACACATCTGCGTGGTCATCAGCACACTGGGCTGAGCATGTTTGAAACTACTCATTCAGAAAGGCCTTTCATCCAGAGGCTAAATAAAGTAGAAAATGTACAAAAAAGTGTTTGTGAAGAATACCTCCCCCTCAAAGCAAATGCAATTTTCTAAACATTTTCTACACATTAACTGTGATTGAAACTGTACAGTTTTGGTCTGTTTTCTTCTGCTTTTGCCAAATTGTTAAGATAACCATGAATAATTAGCATGTTTACTCCTTTACCATAAATTTACAATGTCAAATAAAGACACAACTTCAGTAGATACTTTTGGAGCATGCCCAGGCAGATTTTCAGGCTGGGCCCAGCATTTCAGAGGCACATCTGCAACTTTATTTTAAAAGTCAGCTTGTTATGTTTCAGCTATTGAACTATTATTTAAATACAGCCAGTGAGCAGTTGTACATGTATTTTTAACATGTTGTTTAATAATCTTTTAGGTAGGAGTTCCTGGTGAACTCCACGCAGACAGGAAAAAGAGTACTTACATGTAGTTTTATACTTAGTTGCATAGGCAATATCTAGGTAACTTTGACAGCACTAACAATACCAAAGAAATTTTATATTCACGAATATCTAGAGGGCTGAACAGCTGAGCGATTGGTGAAAGCTAAGAAAATACTCACTTTTAGCTCTCTAGTTAAATCTGATAAATGGTATGGGAGTGATATTTGGATGTATGTGAAGAAATGACTTGAGGGAGAGCTGAAGATCTCCTATGAGTTCCTAATTGTCAGTGACATGTTGGTACTCACAGGATAAGCATGGTGCCCATGGAAAATTGTTCATATTCCTGTAGCCTCTCTTAGCTGCAACATAGTTACGAAAATATTAGAAATTTTCTAAGCCTTTCCCATTATAAAATTTATTGTTAAATAACTGACATGGGCAGGTTTACCTTTATGTGGATTGGTCTGGTATTAGGGTTTTAATGTTGCTCCTTTAATGTGTCCTGCACACCTTTGTCATGCAAATGACATTTTAATGTAGAACCTTGTGTGTGAGCCTAATTTTGCTTCCTAGTGATAATGATCCTACCAACGGCCCCAGTTCAACAGAATGTTGTAAGAAAAAA
>VWPW01009035.1:0-80623 GCA_013389825.1 Crypturellus undulatus | reverse complement strand
ATTTTATTTTATTTTATTTTATTTAACCCCCTAATATCTCTGCTGCATGTAGATCAAGCTGTTTTAGCACCCAAACTATTCGAGTCCTTTCCTGTGTTACTGGAAAAATCACTGCTGAAGAATTCAATGCGGGTGGTAATGGCTGGAATGGTTGGATGTACTCTCCGCTGGGTCTGCTGGCCGAATACACTCTTATCTCATAATTTTTTACCTGTTTTTTCACTTCCAAGGAATGCTGAGTGAAGTAGGCTGGGCTGGGCTAATTCATTCACTTCTCCTGCATCTCCTGCCCTGCCTGTCTGCATCTCCGGGGCGGCTGCAGCACCCCTGGGGCTGGTTCCTTCTTGCTGCACTGTGCAATGCCGCCTGTTCTTTAATTGCAGGAAAGACCCTGGCCGAGGCCTCCTCGGCACCCGTGCCCGTGCTTGATGCCATTTCCCTGGGCTTGGAGGATTGGTCTTCCAGGACAGCTGCTGCTCGATTTATTTTCCTAACGTGGAAAGGCAGAGAAGAACATTGTGACCTTGCACTGCTGGGTTGCCCTTTTTCAAAATAAGGCAGAAAATAAGCAAAAAAAAAAAAAAAAAAAAAGCACCTCATGCCAAAAAAGTGGGACTTTTGTGGGGGAAAAGCCCAGATGGACGAGTGGTTGGGATCAGAATAGCCCGCAGACATGTTCTGGGGAGAGCTCTTTGCTTTGGAGTCAGAGAGCTCAGCTCTCCCCTGCGCTGCTTACGCCGCCCCTCTGGCCCAGGTGGCGACTGGAGCTGTTGGTATCCGGGCCCAAGGCAACAGCATCCCCGGCAATCTGTAGATTTGCTTAAAGCAAATGGCCCGATCCTTCTCCTTCCCACGTTATTTCCCTTTTAAAATGAAGTCCCGCTTGCTCTTTGCCAAACAAGCCGCAGTGAAGGCGGCTCAGGGTGCTGCTGCTCCAGAAAGCAGCTGTGTCCAGCCGGGAGATCCGTCCAAGCTCCGCTTGCTGCAGCTCCCAGCTTGCTTGTTTGTTTTCCCGGCAAAACCCCCGTGTTGTTGGTGGAGGCTGACGCTCGCGCTGACCATTCCCATCCTTGCAGCAGACGTGGCAGGAGGAAGTGCTTGGCAGCGGAGCTGGCCCAGCAGCCGGAGGTGGAATCTGCACCAGCCACAGCGCTCGCTGGAGCCGGGAATCCGCTCTGCTGCTAGGACAGCTCAGGAGCCAAACCACAAGATCTGCGTTAAGTCACATCATGCTGCAAAACACATAAACGCTTGAAGAAGTCTGCCTGCTCTCGGGACCGAGAAAACAAACAGTGTCTCTGCTAGGGGACTGTGTGCTCGAAGATTTTGGCTAGGTGAGCGCACATAGATGGTGGCAATAACTCTGAGAGAAGCCTTAAATGGGCAGGAATCTCAGTCATATTTTTGCATTATTGTTTACGTGGCCTGTGTGAGTAGCAGGGATGAATCTAATTTGATTTTGTAGTCACCAAAGGACTAAACGTACCTTTTGGAGTGCCCGCGGCCTGCGCGCTGTCTCTTGCCCCTGCAAGATGATTCCTGGGTGTTTTGAGCCCTGCATCCAAACAAAGCTGCATTCAGGCAGCTCCGGCAGCGCCTGCAGATCAGCACGAGCTCAACCCCGGCAGAATATTTCTTTCTCACTGAACAAAGCAGCGTCTGAGCATCAGTAACTCGTGGCCAGCTGACTGCAGAAAGGAGTCTCCAAGCATCTTTACAGACAGTTGGTGAAATATTGTGCTTGTACCTAGGTGCTTTAGGGTTGTGGAGAGTTGTGTTTAGACGTAAATATCTGGTTCTGCTGAGCAGCGTATGCAGAAAATTGGGAAGGTGATGTGGTATGTTAAACACTGAGGAGGAGATGGCTTGGAAAGTGTTACTGGGTTGGAAAGTCACAGTCAATGCAGTAGCTGGTAAGTCTCTGGGTTCCGTTTCTTTGTACGGCTACGCTGCTGTGCCAGGGTCATGGGCAGTAGATGTTTTGATTCCTTTAGATTGCTGGAGAGGTTAGGAGGAGCTGAGAGGAGTATCCGTCATGGTCTTTGCTTCTTTTGAGTGTTTCTTGCTGTTCCCGTTGGGTTGCAGCTCCTGCAGCATCACTTGGGAGGATGGTTATTATTCAGGAAGGAAAACGAGTCCTTGATGATGCTCTTCAGCCAGCTCTGCCCTTGCAGAATTCCCACCCTGGCAGCCCGGGGAGCAGGAATCGCTTGTGTCCTCTGTACGATCTAGATCTGGGCAGCCACCAGGCCGTGCTCTGGTTTCATCTTTTGTGCTGCAGTTTTGTCTACTGCTCTCTTTGAAGGAAGCGTAGCAACAACGCAGCGGTGTGAAATGCTGCGAATAAAGCTGAATTCCCAACGCTTAAGGTTTTGAGAATCATAGGTTGGGGTGTTATGATAAACAAATCCAAATCTAAACAAATCAGATAAATTCTGCAATATCCAGCAAGGCTCAGAAGTTGTTGCTGCCTCTGTTGAAAGGCTCTTTCAGGACTCTGTCCTTGACAGTGATCTTGCTTAATCTCAAGACTAAATTGGCCAGATTAAATCCCTTCCAGTTTGCCCTGTGGGTTTGTGGAGTCTTTTGAGGTCTGAGTGCGTATTCTAGCTGTTTGCTGCACATCTGCTGACATGTCTGTCGTGATCGGTTCTACCCTTCGTCTTCCACGATTGTTTTGGGTCTCTGGCCACTGCTGTAGCTCCCCTGCGAGCTGAGCTCCAGCCACTCCTAATTTCTCTCCTGTCAGGTTAGTGATGGGATGAGATTTGGGTTGGAAGAGACCTCAGGAGACGACCCAGTGCAGTGTCCCGCTCAAAGCAGGGTTACTGCATCCTCTCCAAAGAGTCCCCGTTTTCCACGTTACCTACTTCAAGTCTCCTTGTGTCTTCTGCAACACTTCTAGCTATGGAAGGACATGTAATAGTCCCCGAGCTGCAGGGGAGAGCGACAGCTCATTCCGCCCTTTGACGCAAATAGAAATGAGCATTCAGCAACTCCTGTGTTTAGTGGTTTGGCGTTTCTTCAGTGCAAGGTTAGCGCTTTAGCTTTACATTTAAGGAAGGGGATTTTAACTTCATGCTCGTTTCTAGCTAGCTGGCTGCATCCCGTGACTTCAGCACTAATTCATTAGTTCTTCCATTTTCCCTTGCCCTGGCTCTACCTGCTGGGTTGCAAAGCTGCAGGGTTGATCTGCGGCTCTGTTGTGTCCGAGCAGCTGGGTAGAAGATGTGGCACCAGCCGCTCCTGTTTTAGTGTTTTCTTTGGTGTGAGGGGGAAAAATCTACATCCAGACAAAGGAGCCTTTAACCTTCTTTCGGGCCGAAAATCACAGATGAATGAAGTATTCCTCACCCTGCCCTCTGTTCCCTCCGTACAGGAAAGGAGTGGTGCCGAGCGCGCGGCCAATGGCATTTCCTATTTTGCTAAGCTGGCAGCATGTGAACGCTGAGACCACATGGGACGAATGCAAGCAAAAAACTGTTTCACCTGCACATTAAATGAACTTAAACTGCAATTTCTTCCCTTTGGTGCTAGGTCGGATTGAAGTGCTGTAGGCATGTGCATCCAGTCAGGACAGACTTGGGTTGTTTTCCTAGAACAGGGAGGTAATATTGACTGGACAGTTTTTCTTGGATTTGTTTTTCTAACTGCAGCAAGAATATTTTAGCTCTGTGTCTGCCAGCCCGAATCCTGTTTATCTGAATTCTGTTCTGATGAGGCTGATTCGCTGTAACTCAGCCTGTGAACAAGTTACTGAAAGGCTCAAAAGTCAGTCTTTCCTCTCGACAGCTGAATTTATTTTGAGATTTGCCTAAAATAGGCCCTTTAAGTAACACCGAATGTGCAATAGAGACCTGGTATCGGGTATAAAAGGCACAATAGTCTGATGTGTTCTTTAGAGAAACTCCGGCTGAAGTGTGTTTAAGCAAAATCATCTTATTTCCCTGTGTAGAATAGTCGTTCCTTTGTGCCGGCCCAGCTCTCTGGCAGTTTTAAACCATGTTGATACTCTTGTACTGCCAGGCGTCTGCTCCGAGTTCAGTTTCCTTCAGGAAAACATCCTGGAAGCTCTTGGCCTCTTCATTAATATCATTTTTAATTAAAGTCTTAATGGAATTGGCATTTGAATGCACGTAGGTGGTGGGAAGGAGTAGCTGGGTACTGGGTGCCCCTTTGGGAAGCAGGAAACCCAAATCTCCCGGGATTTGTAGCGGGAAAAGGAGTTGCCCCTGTTCTTCTACCTGCTAGCGTGCACGTAGCTACGAGGTGGATCTTCCTCCCATGCATGCATGAGGAGAGAGGAGTTTCTTCCACTAAATATTGGGGTTTGCTCTACATTTGGGGTTGCATTTGATAGAGATGATAAGTGTGGTCCGGCAGCTTTTTCTTTTTTTTCCAAGTGATGCTATGTTTGCTCTGGACAAGCGGATGTATCTTAATACTCCTACATCTTTTCCAAATTATTCTCTTTTTTTTTTAGTTTCCTGTAGGTTAAGGCACTAGAAATTATATCTTAGCTGATGAAGCTGCTCTGCCTCCTTGCGCTGAGGGTAACTGCAGGGTTTCTGGAGCATCTGCTGAGGGTGGAAGAAGAGGTGAGAGCAGATCAGTTTGCTGAGCACCTGCCCTGCTACAACGGGAGAAGCTTTAGTGCATCTCTGTATATGTAAAGCAGAATATTATATAAATCTTCTGCAGCAGGAAGGGCCATCCAGGTGAGAGCAGCTCTTGTCCCCGAGTAGAATGACCCTCAGGAGCCACCAAGGCTTTCGCTGTCCTTAAAGTCACTTCGTGCCACGGCCGGTGGCTTGACCTGGTTTGTTCCAGTAGCTGTTTTATGTTTTACTCCCCAGAAGAAGCAGAGGGAGGGGGAGCTGGGCCCGAACGCATTGGGGAGCAGTTTCACTCCTTGGACTGGCTCAGGAGGCACCGCGAGCTGCAGGCTGCAGCACGATGCGCTCTGCGATCCCAACACGTTCCCATTTATCTGTCAGTGCAAGGGAGTTATCATGGATGTGATTAACTCAAAAATTAACTCCAAAATCCCCTGATAATGTAGGCTGCAGCATTTGGAGGAGTGCAGACTTGGTGCGGAGCCCTGCCGGGCGCGCTGGCCGCTGCAGATGTTTTGGAGGTTGGCGTCCGACGCTCGCCGGCCAATTCTTTGCTTTATTTGTACTGAGTTCATTTCAAGTTGCATCATTTCCTCGGTAAGAACAGTTTTATTTTTGCCCAGACTGTTTGTCAGGTGGGAGGACTCCAAAATGTGAGTGCTCTCTGGTGGCGAGTCCGCGGCGAGTTGTCCAAAATTAGACAAATGAACACAGGACGTTCAACCACTTCTGACGGGGTGTGTGTCGGAGCTGTAATGCATAGCAGTTTTATTAAAAAAAAAAAATCCTCTTGTTTTGATACCTCAGGCTGATAAGGCCCTTCAGATTGCTTCGCTTGGGGAGCTTAAGGGTTCACTTATGGACTTAAACGTTTGTTTTTTTAATACCCCTTCCCTAAAGAATAAAAAACACACAGCAAAGTAAGATCCTTTTCTCTCCCTGATCCGCTTTGCAAGTCTATCACTGACCTGCTGGTTTCTATTTTCTGAGCATCACTCAGTGTTTTAACAAGGCAATAAAGACTTCTCAGGAAAGAACTGATATCCTTCATCCTTGCACAGATTTGACTTGCTGTTTTGGTACTGGACTTAGTTCCCAGCTTAGGCGACCTGGGAAGCAAGGGGAAAATGCATCCCTTAGCATGCCCGGATGCCCCGCGATCCCGGGGTTTGCTCACGGGGCTCTTGCAGATTTATTTTGGGTGTGTTTGCAGCCACCGCCGAGGCTGCAAATCTGGTGGCTCCGCTTACAGGGCCAGCGCGTGGCCGCCGAGGAAACCTAAACTGCGGCTCCCGCGCTGCATAATTGATGCCGGAGGGAGAGGTGAGAGCGGTGGCTCCGCGCGGGCGCGGAGAATGAGCACCCAGGAGGAGCAGCTGCTACGAGATCTCCCCGCGGCTGCCCATAGGGCGAGTGTTGGGTGTCCCTGGCGCCGTCGCAGCCTACTCCGTGATCCCGAGGATGAACCGGAGAGGATGCAGTGCGCAAGCATAGCAGTTTTATTAGCGCCGCGTCCTGCCCTCCCCAGCGCCGCCTCCTGCCCAGCGGAGCCGTCCAAGATGGGGCCGCGATTCTGCTTCTCACACCGGTTTTTGTGTCCCCCTCCCTTAGCATTTCAGCCTCCGTCACCTTCCCTGTGTGTTACCATCACTTCTGAGTGCCTGAGTTTTAGTGGGTCTCGCTTATTATAATGCTCCTGCCTTTTCCAAGACATCATTTTGTGGCTTTTGGACAGCTTGCAGCTCTAAAAATGTGTTTTAAGCTCCTTAATATTTTGGAAAGAATTTGCCAGGACACCTTTTGTCAGAACTTGTTGTTGGAGCAGACAGACTTCTTCAGCCCTTTTAATGGAGGCACCTGGAATTCTAGTAGGGAAAAGAGGCTGCACCAGGTTGTGGGTTTGGTTCTGGGTTACATGTTCTGAGTTTTTATCACACCTGCTGCAAACCGACTGCCCAGAGGTTGCACCAATTTACCCTGTGAGCAGCTGGGAATATCGAGCCCGTCACGCGGGGGTGGTGACAACTTCCAGAAACGATGCTAATCGATGCTGGGGTTGGTGCTGCGGCCCATGGAGGACCACGCGGGCCCGGGAGGGAGGATGCAGAGGGGCTGTGGTGCCATCTAACGTTGTAAGTGTTAAATACAGGGCGCATCCAGGTGTTTAGTGACAGAACCCATTTGAACGTTGGTCCCCAGGTCTGTTGTCATTTTTTCCTGAGCAAATACCCAGGACATCCTCTTATTTTGAAGCTCCTCGGGTGCTCTTCAGCTGGATAATGCGTTATCATGTGTGTTTTATGGAAACATCTTTCAAAAAATCAGCCTGCCGGCTTCGAATCCGTCTCTCGTGGCAGAATGGAAGCTGGTGGCCAGTGGGGTTTAGTACCAGCATGTTCTTCAGCAGCTTTCCCTCTTGCCTTAGCAGCAGTGGTGATTTCAAAGTGCCTCCTAGTGAAAAAAAGTGATTGGAAGCTAATTTCTAGTGCTGAAAGGCTGTAATTTGTTTCTTAGCTTGTGTTTTGTTTTTGCTTCCGTGCAAATGTCGTTAGCCCTTGAGGTCAGAGGCTTCAGAACTTGGGTTTATCTGTCCTGGATCCTGGCGAGTGCTAGAACACGAGAAAAAACTTGCCTTTAAGCCGCTTTATGAACCGAATACCATAAACTCATCCCTCATCTTTGCTTATCGTTAATGGGCAACTTGCTTGGCAAACGTGTTCTTCGCTGCAGTTGTGACCGGTTTGCTTTCTCCCTTTTTCGCCTCCCCTGCACAGGTTCGAGAAGGGGCGGATATACACGTTTATCGGGGAAGTCGTGGTCTCCATGAACCCCTACAAGAACCTGAACATCTACGGGCGCGACATGATCGAGCAGTACAAGGGGAGGGAGCTGTATGAGCGGCCTCCCCACCTCTTTGCAATCGCTGATGCTGCTTACAAGGCCATGAAGAGGCGCTCGAAGGACACCTGTATTGTAATATCGGGTAAGCCGAAAGCGTCTCCATCGTGGCATACGCTTCATCTTTGGGGAATTATAAGCAGAACGGGGAGGACTTGGCTAACAATGTTTTATAAAGGAGAAAGTATTGTTCACCTTAAACTTATTTGCAATTTAATCTGCGTGTGGAGATCTTTGCAATTATTGCTTATCTAATTTGAGAGCAGGTAACATCATTAGTTAAACCCGCGCACAGAAAGGGGTGACTCTTGCTGCTCTGCCGATGGGAATGCAGCTCCGTTCCCGTCTCTTTAGAGACCAGCTCCTCCGTGCCCCGGCGGCCGCTCGGGGCTTTGTCCTCTGTTTTGCGACCACCCCGGCAGCGGGAGCCGTGCCGGTGCCATGAGCAGTCGCTCCGGCTCCTGGCACTTGGTTTCCTTGATGTCCCCATGCCCGAAGCGCAGGACCGCGAGCCGCTGCGCTCAACAGAAGCCTCTTGTGTGGCAGCGCGCAGCCCCGCTGCCAGCCCGGCCCCGGCACGCCAGGCTCTCTCCTCCAACAATATTTCCTTTGATCGTCTGCTCACAGGCTTCTTGCAGACCTGTGAAATCCAGCAGCGGCGCTGGTTTTGGGTTAACACAGTAGCAACAACCGGGCAGGGTTTGGGCTTGATTTAGAACGCGTTCAGAGCACACCCAAATAAGATTGCTTTAGAAAACAACAACAACCCCCCAAGCGTTATCACGGCACAATTAACAATACTGTTCAGTGATTTGCCTTGGTTTTATTTTGTATATTTGCCTGATTTGGGTTTTTTTTTTTGCCTTTAGGTGAAAGTGGGGCTGGGAAAACTGAGGCCAGCAAATACATTATGCAGTACATAGCGGCTATTACCAACCCCGGTCAGAGAGCTGAGGTGGAAAGGTAAGGGCTTGGCTCAGAATTAGACACTGTTTTGTTCCTGCATCTCTTTCTTTAGCCTGGGTCTCTTTACAGACTGCCTCCTGTAGCAGTTCCACACTATTTTTATAGCACTTTCATTTTTGTCAGATTCTACTTTTACTCTAGAAATTTTGAAATACCGATTACTAAATATGGATTGCTAAGATCATGTAGAGGAGCTAGGAGAAATTCAAGCCTTTGAGCTTTTAAAATAAGAGCAACGACCACAAATCATGTTTCCTGGGACAGATTGTGAGGCATGAGCACGCTGGAGAGTCAGCTGGGTGTAAGGGAGGCTCCTCGGGTCCGTTCAGGCCTGCGTATTCCTGAATTACCAGATGGGCCTGTCCTAGCGTAAAAGTTCTGGAAATGCAGGATGTGGCTTTCTGCTGAAGCCAACGTCGCACCCAGCCTGAACACATCTTGCAGAGTATTCACCAAAGAACTGAAACAAGGGGTTCCAAAACTTGGGTGCATTTCCAGGGAGCGAATTTTTGATTCACAGCGTTTTCAGCAGGGAGATCTGGTCTTGGTTCACATTTGTTCAACTTGAAGGAGTGTTCCCAACAGCTGTTTTCCCTTGGGACTGTGCATGTGACACGCAGCAAAGAGCAAAAAACTTCCCCTGGAAATCTCCAGATTGATCCTTTCCTCTTGTGTCTGAACCGAAGGGTGAAGAACATCCTGCTGAAATCCAACTGTGTGTTAGAGGCCTTCGGCAATGCCAAAACGAACCGTAACGACAACTCCAGCAGGTTTGGAAAGTACATGGATATCAACTTTGACTTTAAAGGAGACCCCATAGGTGGGCACATCAATAACTACTTGCTAGAAAAGGTAAGCCAGGCTCAGGGGGTTGTGTAGTTACGTTTGTAAAGAGCTGGTGTTTTGCCATGAGGATGTTTTCCTTTCAACCTTAGTGTGTCAGAATCACTCTAAATCCAGAGCTTAATTTTTGGCAAGAATTAGTGAAAGGACCGAAGTGCTGCTAGGGCAGAGCACGGCGTCCCGAGCTCACCGTGGAGAGGACCTTGTTCCTCAAAAGCCTGTGTCCATGTAGATGTGTCCTTTGCATCCAGAATCAAAGCTGGGATTAGCTGAACATTAGCAAAAATCCGTCTTTATAAGTTCCTGCGTAGAGATCTCCTGGTGAATTAAATGCAGAAGACTTCTAGGTCTGCAAGTAGCAACTGGAGGCCCCAGAAGTGTTACTTTGAAATAGTGCCACAACCTTGTGTCATCACTTCGAAACTTTGTTTTTGCCTATTCCAAGCTGGTTTTGAGCATAATTCTTTTCATGTCACTACGTGGTGGCCGAAAACATCGGAATATGCAAAACCCTGCAGAGAAACTGGGCTTGATCTATTAACAGTTCTCATGACTCGAGGGACAGCTGGCTTTAATTTGCGTGGTTGACAACATCTGCTAATTTTCTTCTCCCATTATTTCCCTGAAGTCTATTTTCAGAGTAAACACTTTGTTTTATAAAAGAAAAACATTTAACGTGTGATACTTCCATGCAAAAGAAAAAGGACTGGGGCTGCAGCTGCGCTTAAATCACAACCCTTTATTTAATAGTCTCAAGCCAGTTAAATTTGTATCCGCTCTCAAAGACGTTGAGGGATTTGATGCTAATACAGTGGCTCTGCGCTGGGGTGGGAACACACAGGCAGTCACTTTCCATGGTTAAAACTTACAATATAAAATAAGGATAAGCCACTTGTTGACCATGGGCTGGAGTTAACCATTTTTCTTGTGCTATCTTACTGGGTTCAGAAGAATATTCTGCAGATGGAGCTATCCACTGCTCTTTAAAATATTGCTCTTGTATTAAAAATATTTTTAATTTAATTTTTACAGTGGCTGGGGGCTTTGGATTCTTCAGGCCTGGTGTTTTACAAACTGTCCCCACAAGTCCCCAGCTATGGGGTCCCTCACCACGTTTGCAGTCCCCTGATCCCGTTTCTCCTTGCCAGCTCTCCAGGAACCCTTTACCTAAAATGATGTTTTTACTTGACTCTCCATAAAAGCAATTCAGTAGTTGCCACATGGGATTTCTGCTTAAAAATAGCAGGTTGCAGCTGTTACGCAAGCAGGTCTTTTGGCACAGAAGCTTCAAACTCCGTGCTCATGCCTAGCGAATAGTATTTGTAATAGACTTATTGAAAGATAACATTAATTTGGGGGTATTCTGGTTATAGTGATGGACTTGCAAAGGGAGATGCTTGGGGGACAGCCCATCTGCATCCAGAAAAACTTATCGTGTGTCTTTTCCCCCTCAGTCTCGTGTGATCGTGCAGCAGCCGGGGGAACGAAGCTTTCATTCTTTCTACCAGGTTGGTATTTGCACCTTGAAAACAACAGCTTGCTTCTGAGTTTTCCTGAAAAGACAAGTAAAACTCATCAAGCTTTCCTGCTCTCGGTATCTCGCAAGGGATTCCCTGTGTTGCTGCATCTTGAGTGACCTTTTGGTTCGTCCCCCATCCAGAGAGGCTTGTTGGGAGGGGAGCACGGGAAGATTTTGTTTTCCATCCTCCAGTCCCACATTAACACCTTTGTAAACTCAAAAAGAGGTTAACTAGACAAGTGTGGTGGATCTCGGACTTTGACTCACAGCTTTATTTATAACAAATCTAACGCCTGTATTTTTGTCTTGAGGCTTCTCTTGTCCATATGGAAGTAATTTTATGACACCAAGTTCACTTTCTTTCTTCTTTGACTTCTTTTAAATGTCTTCCATGCTCTATGATGCTTCCCTCGGGTGTCCTTTAGGGGAAATGGTGGGCCTCTCAGTACAGCCTTTCTTCTTACTTTTGTGGTGTGAAAACTGGGTTTATTTATTTATTTTGTCGCTTTTGTACCCCATAGTAGCACATTAGCACCTTTTTAATAAACATGCCGTTTCCCCATTGGGAAGTCTCTGCACGGAGCAGAGGAGGTCAGTGCGCTTGCCAAAAGCGTCTGTGACTTGTCATAGATGTAAACACATCGGGTCTGGGAGGAGGTTTGCAGAACCTTGCAGCGCTGCAGCCCGTGTCTATGTGAACACCATGCTGCGACTCCAGGTGGTGTCCCTGATCCTGCTTGTGGCAGTAATTTCATCTCTCTGGTTTTCCTTGCAAGCCGGAGCAGCATTTATTTAATGTGAGAGATTGATTTACTATGAAGAAAGTTATTTATGGGGCTCTCTTTTTCCTAAAATCCTCTTTGTGCAGCTGCTGCAGGGGGCCTCGGAGCAGATGCTGCGGTCTCTGCACCTACACAAGGACGCGGCTGCCTACAGCTACCTCCGCGCGGGAGCCCAGCTCAAGGTGAGGCTGCTGGCAGGGAGCTGCAGGTGCCTGGTCTTAATTGTAAATGCATCTTTAAATACTTAAAACTACTCCTGAAATAGCAGAAGCTGGGGTGAGTGTGGAAAGGTAACACCTCTCTGCTATTTTTAATGGAGGTTCTGGACCTAGAAGTCAAGCATGTGTTTACCTGGGCAGAGCCCACTCACTCCTATTTATGGAACGCAATCCTCTGCAGTAGGAGACACATTGTCACTGGTAATAAATGCAAGCAGAGGTATTTTGGCCAGTTTGACCATTGCCAGTGGCCGATGTTTCATGAAGACCCGTGTGCCCTGAACTCCTCTCCTTCTCCACAGTGTTCCAACAATGACGGAGCAGAGTTCAAAGCAGTGGCTGATGCCATGAAGGTGATAGGCTTCAAGCAGGAGGAGATTCAGACTGTCTACAAGATCGTGGCTGCCATCCTTCACTTGGTAGGTTCTGTACCCCCAGCTGGAGCAGACTGTCCTGCAGGAGCAGCCCCATTGCATGGTGGTGGTCTCCGTGGTGGAGACTCTAGAGCCCTCCTGTTCTCCATGCACTGAGCAGACTCGCAGGTCCTCCTCTCCTGTGCACAGTCACTGTAGCTTCCTTCTGAGGTCTCCTTGAGGGGAAAACCATTGCAGGTGGAAAGGGCCAAGCAGGCCACAGAAAACCATATATTTTCGCTTTCCCCACCATGGGGTAGTACTTCTGCAGCACAGAGCAAGGCTTGGACAGCAGATGAAGGTGTGGGTGAACTCAAGGCTTCCTCACTGATGTTAATAACAGGCCAAGAAATCCCAGTTTAGTCTCTTGCTGTTTACTGCAGGGGAACTTGAAGTTCTCTGTGGACGGCGATACACCCCTCATAGAGAACGGCAAAGTGGTGTCGATCATTGCCGACCTGCTGTCAACCAAGACCGAGCTGATGGAGAAGGCCCTGCTGTTCCGCACCGTGGCCACGGGCCGGGACGTCATCGACAAGCAGCACACGGAGCAGGAAGCCTCCTACGGCAGAGATGCCTTTGCAAAGGTGAGTCCCAATTTTCTTCACATCGGATTTTGTATGGGATTATTCAGCTTATTCAGACACTCCAATACATTTCTTTAGCTTCTGGGTGTTTGTGCTCAATGTATAACTCACTCAAAGAATGAGGATGCCTGAAGAAGGCACAGAATTTAGAAACACCTTCACGACTGCACGTTTTTCCATGCTCCTGATTCCTGGGTGACAGTGTTTGCTGAGACATGGGATTCCCTGCTTCATGCTAATTTATTTCTGCATATGCACTGTGTTCTGTAGCTAAGAAATCAAACGATGAGGGAAGAATGGATGAAAGTGTGAAGGCTCCTTGGTTTTTAACTTGACATTTTTAATAAGCTAATATATTTCCATGCCTTCAGAGCACACTTTGAACCTCCAGGCTTTGAAGATGCTTATACTAATGATCATTTCTTTTTCACAGGTGAACAGTATTACGTTACTACCCTTGGGTTCAACTGTCAGGTCTCGCTGCCTGTTTGAACTCTCACTTGCTCATCTGTGCAGTGAAATAATTTCCAGGTGTGGAAGATACTAACCAGCTTAAAAGCAGACTGGAATCAAATGGGGGAAGAACCGTTGACCTCTTTAGGATTTCGACTTTGTGCTTGTGTGTTTTGGAAGCAAAAGAAATGTTTTCATGCGCAGTTTCCTTTTTGCTAGTAATTTTTAGTAGAATTTAATCTATGTATTTTTCTTTACTGCGGACAATGTCTTGAGTTAGGCTTTGTAATGCTGTGTTGAATGGGTGCCAGAAAGAATGGGGAAATGTGAGCAAATTTCCTCCTTATTTGTGTGCTGGCAGGCGATCTACGAGCGCCTGTTTTGTTGGATCGTGACACACATCAATGACGTGATCGAAGTGAAGAACTACGACACCGCGGTGCACGGCAAAAACACCGTCATCGGCGTCCTGGACATCTACGGCTTTGAAATATTTGACAATAACAGGTAAGCCCCGTTGCTGTTGGCTTCTCCTTTCCCACATGAGAAAACTCACTGGCTTTTTTTAATTTTTATTTTTTATTACAGTTTTGAGCAGTTCTGCATTAATTACTGCAATGAAAAGCTACAGCAGCTCTTCATTCAGCTGGTGCTAAAGCAGGAGCAGGAGGAGTACCAGCGCGAGGGGATTCCCTGGAAGCACGTGAGTGAACCGGCTGGGCACGGAGGGGTGGGCTGGGGTCACCAGCACCAGTCCCGGATTCAGAGCTGCTCCCGTGGAAGCTGCTATCCAAGTGAACAGGACACCCGTGTCGATGCCGGCTGCACCAGCAGCAGCGCGGCCTCTGCATCAGGCTCTAGAAGAAGCTAACTCCTTGTCTGGCAACTTTTCTGTATTTGCTGTGGTTTTGGAAAAGAGGGGATTCCAGATCTGAGATGCCACCAGATGAGATGCCACCAAAGATACCAGATGTGGTATCTTTGTGACCAAGTTTCTAATCTAAATGCTCATCTGTTTTGTCTAGTTGTAGCTATTCAAATGGAAAAATAATGGGAGTTCTGATATTCAAGTTAATAAGGCCAGGGAGAAGATAGATTTTAAAGGAAAGATGTTGGCTCATATTAGATTGACATTAAGGGTTTTGATCCATTTACAGTAAATTAGTGAGTTTCCCATTTGTCCTCTGGGATAATTTGCCTAGCCCCTCTCAAAAACTGATTGTGGAGGAAACCACTCTAGGAACAGGTGGGAAAGAGCTGGAGTGCACTGGATCTCAGTTCTTGTGTCGCCATGTGAAAAAAGAAAGCAAAAGGATATTGGTGTGTTTAGTAAACTAATTGTCCTGTACTGGATTTCACGCTTTTCTTATTTCCCCCCAGTTTTCACTGATGTAACTGTGTGCAGTTGAATGTTAAGCTATTTTAAAGTGCATTCTGTAGCAGCTGTGTGTTAGGAGAAGTCTTGAAATGAATGGGAGGTACGTAAAAGATCCTCTTTTCTGCTCTTTAGCGGTAGAAGAGCGTGTTTGTTGTAGCTGCCTGCTTGTTTTTTAGCTAGTGACCTGCATATTGCGAGCTGAGCGCTTCAGCTGTGATTGCTGAGCCTAATGCTCTTGGCAGACAAATGATAAAAGCGTTCACCAAGCAGGGACTGACACTAGTAGGGTCCTGGATACCTACTTCTTTCACTCACTGTGTGTAATATATTCCCGTTTGTGTGTTATAGATCGATTACTTCAACAACCAGATCATCGTGGATCTGGTGGAGCAGCAGCACAAGGGCATCATCGCCATTCTGGACGACGCGTGCATGAACGTGGGGAAGGTGACGGACGAGATGTTCCTCGAGGCTCTCAACAACAAGCTGGGCAAGCACGCTCACTTCTCCAGCAGAAAGGTGACTGGCTCCTCTGCATCCTCAGAACTTGTTTCCCATTCCCTTTTTTTTTTTGTAGACTTATTGCAATGAGGCAGAGGATTTGGAGGGTGCTGGGGGTTGAAATCCGTGCTGCAGGGGATGAGTTTTTATGCTTAGGAGCATAGTGGCTCTTAAGCTACGGAAATAGACCATCTGGCCTTGGTTTGGGGAGTGCTTTTTCCAAGGTTTTCCAGCAGCAGAGGGAGCTCGAGTATGCCCAATGCGAGACGGATTTTATTCCGAGCATAAAGGAAGCCAGGAGCTTGTCTTGACATATCATGATGTCATCTACAACCAATAGGTGCCGGGTTCTGATTCACGTGCCCGGCTTCCCAGGCTGCTGTGATGCAGAATGACAGCGAAATTATTCACACTCCTGCTTTATTACAGCGATTTTTTTATTTATTATTTTTCTGTCATCATTGCCTGCACAGCAAGTTAAACCGCACCTGTGGTCTCCTGCGCCCTTTGCCTTGTGTATTTTGGTGCTGGGTACCAATGAAAAGGTTTTATCCAGCACTCAGCAGCATATTGAAAATGTGGTCAGTGGGCTGCTTAATTGGAGAATTTTCACGCTGAATAATCAGATAAAGGCCTTTCGTGCCCTGATACCCTGTTACTGAGGATGCTGTTTGAGCCGCATCCGTCGGGATGCTGTCGCTTCCCCTCCCGCCACCGTAGAATATTGTATGTAGGTCAGAAATGCAAAATTAGCCGGGTTGTGTAAGAGACGTGCTAAAGTCTGCCTCCGGGGAGGCTCAGGATAAACAATAGCTCTGGATCTGGCTTGTTTGAGCGGGGGTTAGGACAGAAATAAAATAAGCAGTTTTTCTTCCAGCTGTGGCTTTCCTTATGTGCCCTTTAGCTGCGTTACCCTCCTCCTCTGCTGCCCCGCGTGTCGGGTGCGGGAGCGGAATAGGGAATTTTGCTTTCTGTGTTAACCTGA
Organism: Crypturellus undulatus; assembly: GCA_013389825.1. Taxonomy (NCBI): domain Eukaryota; kingdom Metazoa; phylum Chordata; class Aves; order Tinamiformes; family Tinamidae; genus Crypturellus; species Crypturellus undulatus. The sequence goes on along the minus strand of VWPW01009035.1, from coordinate 64,464 downwards.
ATTGCATGCACTTAAGCAGCGGACGTGTTGGGAATGCTCCTCACCTGAAATCAAGTATTTTCATGATGCATATTTGGTGTTTTAGTGCAAATTATCTCCCTTAGTGGTATTAGGAGTGAAGCCTCAGGGGATGGATCCTGAAATCCTCGGGATTTGGGGCAGCATAGGAAAAGGTCCAGCTCACAGAGCTGTTGTAGACGTCATCCCCAGGGAAGGAGTTCGGTTTCCATTCAGTCCTCGGTCCCGTCTCTGCCGGGCTGGAGCGTTTCCACAGGGGAGAAGGGCTTTGCAGTTGGAGAAGAGCACGGAGTTCCATAAAACGTATGGGAGACCATAAAAGGCAAATAAAATTCAAAAAAAAAAAAGAAAAAAGCCGTGCGAGTCATTACCTTCAGGAGTCCCTGCACAGCACAGGAATATGAAAAAATAATAAAACTCCTGCCGATTGCAGCAGTCCTCAGTAGGGGGTGGCATTGTCAGAAAACCCTCCGTGCAGCCTGAAAGGGAAGCGAGGAACAGGGCTATAAATAATGTTTATGGAGGGAATGATCCATCTCCCTAGCTTGCTAATTTTCTAGTTTAAATCAATATAGCTTTGAAAATATTGACGCGTAAAATTATTTTTCCCCTCCTCTCGTGTCTTTGCTATTGACCTAACCCAGTAGCTAAAATACCTTCTTCAGCGAGCCCTTAGCCCGTCAGGAAACGAGACCCATCTCCGCTACCTCTCGCCTCTGGATTAAAGTAGAGGACCCCATTTCGTTGCATCCTTTGCTGTGTTAGAGAGCTCTCTGTAGGTGGAAGATGATCCTAAAGAGTTAAAGATCCTCAATAGTTAAAGAGTTAGAACGTGTGTGCTACTATGTTATGGGAAGAGCAACCATCCCTCAGCCTCGGTTAATGCCTCACTGCTCCCCTGCATGTTGCACTCGGGCTCAGGGTGGATGAGCTCTGAGGGGCTGCCGTGCCCTAAATAGTCGTGTCCTAGTTTGTGTTGTGCATTTCTGCTCTGCTGTGTCTGCTTGGGTGTCCTACTGGAAACCTCACAAGCCAGCAAGAGCAGCGGCAACCGTGTACGCGGTGAGCATTTGTGGCAGAATTGCACGTTCCTCGAGAAGAAAGCAAAAATAACCAACAAGCAAACAAAAAAGAAGCGGATCTTTCTTCTCCAACTGGTCTAACAGTTAGCTGGACCTGTACAAATATTAATTGCTTCCGTAAGATGTCATATCACAGGCTCGTTCCTGCAAGCTCTCCACATTCTGATCATTCTGAATGGATCTTCCAGTTTCAAAGGCTCTAGCGGAGCCGTAGACAGTACTTGGATTCCTGAAACTTCAAAGAGTGGTAGCATCAATGTCAACCAACCCATCGTGAAGCTCAGCAGGTGACAAGGTCCCTCCTGGTCACCTGACTGACACAATGTGTTCCAAGGCCCTGCGCAGTAGTGAAGGTCTAAATGAGAAAAGAAACTGAGTAATAGAGCTTGGTGTTCTGCAGTCCAGAAACATCCTGCATAAGGAATGGTGTCCTTAATAGCCCTTGACCAGTGTCTTTTTTTTTTTTTTTTTTCCTTTTTTATTACTTTTTTGGCAAAGTGCTCCATAACTTGGTTACTGATGTGTAGAGAATTCCCTCCTTCCTGTTTTCCTCCCTGCTCCTTCTTCCCTTTCAGGTTATATTTGAGCCTTTTCGCTCTTGAACCAGGACACGCTATTCATCCTGTGTCCCGCTACGTCTCCTCCATATCCCGTGTCGTCACCTACTGTCATTTCTTCTCTACCCCAAGAAGCTGAGTGTGTTTGGTGCTTCATTTGGTGGCTTCATGCCCTTCCTCAAGCCTCTTCCCGTTTCTCCTGTGTCTGTTTTTGAGATGGGGATTTGGGAATAGTCATGCAGAGGCTGTTCCTGCGCTGTGAGCCCAGCCTTATCTTCCCATATCTTCATGTGGATCAAGTTCATTTGCTTTCTGATGGCCTTTTTGTGAGCCTCCGATGCCTCGCTGCAGTTCTTCCCATTCAGACATTGGTTTTGCTTCCCTGGGTAGTTGTGTTAGCAACAAGCTGGGTCTCCTTCCTCTCATCCTCTGTTTGTGGCTCATTTAAGAGTATTAATGGTGTAGACCTCAGTCAGGTCCCTGTGGGTCTCCCTGGTGAAGTTTTGCTCTAAAACCAGACGATTTGCCGCTACCCTCTTGCCATTTAATGAGGAACCTTTCTCTCCTGTCTTTCATAGCAATTTGATTTCTCTGAGTTGCTAGTGAAGAACTTATGTACAGACTCTCCAAAAACCAAGCAGACTATCAACCGTATCAGTATGCTTAATATTTTACAAATTTCTACTAATTTACCAGCAAATGCAGAGTTGACGGGGAGAAACATTTAAAAAAAAAAAAAACAGTCAAAAAATAACATTATGTATAGCTACTTCCAAACTCTGCGGTTTTGGGTGAATTGAACTGAGAGGCTCCTGCACGTCATTGCATCCCTTGGGTAGAGGCAGCTGCTTCTTTTTATGCTGTTTTCCTTTGCCCTGTACCTCTGCTGCTGACATATGGGCTGGAGATGTTATACTTTGGGTGGCTGAAAAAAGACATTGGACCCTTTCAATGCCCTTGCTGGTGACCACAGCTGCCAAAACACAAATCGCCTCGTTTTTTGGGTACGACCTCATGTGCTTTGAGTTCCTCCTGCACCCTTGGTCCTCTATCCTGTTCCTAACGTGCTGGGCTGCTTATGCCTTTTGTAACCTTTTATGTACCTGTTACTCAACTGTTTTGCTTGCTTGTGATTTTTTTTTTAGTTTAGTCTGTCAGTTTGAGCCAATCTATTTTCTACTCTTGGACGCAGGTTAAGCTTTTGAAGGATATCTCCCTGCTTCTATTAATCTCTTCCCCTGCAATGCTACGGTGCTAATTTCCTCTTGCATTTTCCCAAGACTTTTGGTAAGGTGGGTAAATATTTATTCCTCGCCCCGAACGTTTTCAAGTGGTGCACGTGCATCCTACAAAGACGTTAACTCCTTTACCTGCCCCTTTGGGCGTTAATGAGAAAAAGCATTTTTTTATGGCGTTCTCCTTTATAATTAAGCACAACATGATGCTTTTTGCTTTTGGCCTCCTTTATTCCCAGTGGGGTATGGAGTATTACGGCTGCTGGTGCCAAACGGCTGCCATGGGGGCACTTGACATCTCGTTGGAGTTGAGGGAGGAACGGGAACATGGGCTGGAAACAGGGATTGCAGCGCTGCCCTCCCAGGAAGCAGGCCTAGGAGAGGTTTGGGGTTTGGTAGGGCAGGAAAAACACTGCTTCTGTCACTGTCTTGTTTTGGCTTCATTTCTTTGCTGAGGAGGGATATTGTGGTGTAAAAATATAAGGGCAAAATTTGCAAAGGGCATCAGTTAACTCCTAAGTGCAGTGATGGGTATGCACAAATGTTCACTTAATGCCAGTTTTGAGGATTATTTTTTTAAACTAAAAGTTTAGTTCATGAACTTGATTTTATACAAGCATGCTTTGGATTTCTAAAATATCTGTGAAAAAAATATTGAAGCGGTGTTATATTGGGCTTTCCCATCTTCAAACCTATATATATATAAGGGGGAATAACCGCATTTTTTCTTGCTGCTCCCAATGCACGTTGTTCTTCCACAAAGCTTGAAATTCCAAGGGTGACATTTTAATGTATGTGAAATGTATTTTAGCTTTGTGCCACCGACAAAATCCTGGAGTTTGATAGAGACTTTCGAATTAAGCACTACGCTGGAGATGTGATGTGAGTCTTTTTTTTCCTTTCTTTCTTTTCCCCACAGAAATCAAGTTGTACCTTCTATTTTCGTCTTTTAACCAGCTTTGAAGTGGTGCAATATTCTGATTTAATGCTGCTTGTGGTATGAACCAGAAATAGCTGTCATACGGAATTACAGAATGCAGCAATTGCTTATCAATTAAATCTCATGCAGTTTCTTGCTATCCAGAGTAGGATTTTGTTCTTGCAATTGAAAAAAGTGAAAAGAAGAAGAATATAGAAGGGAGGAATGCTTCAGGGGAGGGAGGAAAAAATATCTCTGTTTATTCAAAAAGGCTACAGTGAGCTAATAAAATCTGTTTTAGACATCTGTTCCATACTGTTATATAATTCTCTATCTTTAAATTCTTAAATCACTTTGAGCAGCAAAATACAGGGTCCCAAAATAAACAACCAAAATAAATGTCAGGGCAGGGAGTGTTTCTCATGCAGATTAAAAGTTTTCTGTACCCAAAGTTTGTGGCACTTGCTGCAGTATGTTGTAATGATGAGGAGCGAAATGAAGTTGAAGGTGCCCGTGTGTTAGAAACTGTTCCCTAGGAAAGTGATATTTGGGAATATCACTGGTGTGATTTAGTGGTCGCTTTGGAGTTTTATAACTCCCTGTACCTGCAGAATCCAAAGGAAGAACCAGTGTCTTTTATTTTTACATGGGGCTAGGAATTTTTACATTGGGCTTAAATTTACCTTTAGTTTATAAAAACCGCTAGTAGCTGAACAGGATGTTTCTGAGGTCACTGGGAACGCAGAGCTGCTTCCCCTGAGCCGTGGAGAGGAGACGGATTTCAGTCTTTCATTATCAAAAGAATCCAGAGTTGTCTGTGTTATTTTCAAGCATTTGCTAATCACCTGGTTATTGGTTGTTCCTCATTTCCCAGTGGAAATTTTTCTTTGATGCCAAAAAAGCAGCAAACTAGACACGGGGAAGAGCAAAACTTATTATCTGTAGGGTTTAGCACAAACACAGACTCGTGAGCCTAACTCATGAGCCTGGTTTGGATACTCTGCAACTCGCCCGAGTCCTTTCCTGGGTCTTGGCCATCACACCTGATCCCGCAGCGATACTGGCAGCAGGAGACTCTGCCTCTTTACTCTTAACTATTTTCTTTTTCTAGTTACTCAGTCACTGGATTTATTGACAAAAACAAGGACACTTTATTTCAGGACTTCAAGCGCCTCATGTACAACAGGTAGGTATAAAATTACTGACACGCTTCCTTTTCAGTCTTATTTGTTGGCTTCCTTTTTCTTAATAGAGCAGGTACTTGATGTTTTCGCTGCCACTGTTTACGAGCCCATGTAGTGCACGTGTGTTGGCTGCTGTAGTAACCACTGCTGTGGGATCTGGCGGTTGAATTCCACTCTGACTTGAAAACTGACCTACATTTCCAGATAAAAAGCCCTATTCTGTGTTGGTTTTCCCCTAATGTAACCTTTGATGTAACTAAATTGGCAGTGTTTGTTTGAACCCAACTCATTGTGCAATCCAGATAGCCCTGCAGAGCCAACCTGTGCGTGGTTGCTCATTAACCTGGTATTTTGACCAATTGCAGATGCACCAGTGCTGATCTTTGTGATCTTTAATCAGTGCTAAGGCTGTTGAGTAGCATTTGTTCAGGAAGAACCTTGTCAAACCCCAATAAAAAGCTTTTATTTATTTGTTTGTTTGAAAGAAAGACTTGGGATGTGGGAAAAAATAGCAAATAGCGCATACAAAGAGGATTCAAACCTCTGACATGACAAATTTACACCAGATAGTGACTTATCATAAATGAAAACTCCAGAAAAGTCTTCCTCGGTGAGTGGCATTAAATGTGTTTTAGTTCTTCTTTACCCATTGTCCATCTTGGCCTTTCCCAGGCTTTGCTCAGAGCCAGAGTCAGCACAAAATAGCCCAGGAGCTGCTTGCATGGTCCTGTTTCCTTTGCTTAAAAGCTAGCACGGCTATTAAGTTAGTTTACAGAGCTGTCATGTTTACTCAGTGTCCTCCTTTGAGCAGTCTGGCCCGTCGTGTTTTCAAGACTGCCCATTATTTCCTTTTAACACCAAAAGTCTGCAAAATATTTGCTGCATAGAAGGTTTGCTAAATGTGCCCTCTGGTTGCAGCCAAGTCTCTGGGAAGGCCAGTTTGCAATGAGCACTTAGGGTGCATTAGAGCGAGCAATAGATGGGCCGTTAGATCACCGTAACCGCTCGGGTTTATCTCTCCCAGATCGCCGTCCATCGTGGCCAGCCCAGCTCACCTTCAACCTTCAGGAGAACGTAGAGGTTATTTTATACATCAGGAATAGCACAGGAGTGAGGCTTGAAATAAACACCGAGTTTCAAGGGAGGATTCTGTGGGCTGCGACCTTCCTCCTTCTGTTTTGATTAAATTCCTCTCTACGCGTGGGTCAGCGAGGCAGGTCCTACTTCTGGTAGATCCCTTGTGGTTGTGCTGTCCCATCAGTGCCCTTCTCTGGAGAGAAGAATGCTCTTGCCAGGCTTCCAGGGCAGTTAATGTAAGCCTGGGCTCTCTGTTGCTCAAGAGTGAGGGATGTTTTGACCGAGAATGTCATGCTGGGTTGGCTGATGTATTTCTGAGCTGAGAACGCCAGTAGGTTTGGACAGAGGAAACTGCTGACATCTGAATGGAGTGGACCGTTTCCTGCCCTGCTGTTTGACTGTGCAATTAAAGAGATTGTCTTCTAGTTCTAACCCCGTGTTGAAGATGATGTGGCCCGAGGGGAAACTGAGCATCACCGAGGTGACCAAGCGCCCATTGACAGCTGCCACCCTCTTCAAGAACTCCATGATTGCACTAGTGGACAACCTGGCATCCAAGGTAACTACCTCTGGGCAAAGCTGGCTTGGGATTGCCTGGGTGCAGCCTCTCCGTGGAGTCATCGTGTCCCCGCCGCTGTCACGAGGCTGGAGCACAGGCTGGTCAGTGCCAGCTTACCCTGGCTTTGGACAGCAGGAACAGTAACTTTTGGGAAAATAAACACAGACTTGTCCAATTTCCTCCATTCCCTTTGTTTGCTGAGAGAGAGGGTGCAAGGCAAGACTTTGTGATGCTACTAAAAAATATATATGTGCATTTTTTAGCGGAAAGTGTTGGTTTGCTTTGTGCAAAGGGACTTGGTGGGGGGGTGACCTTGGAATGAAGCTATTCAAACAGAGGGCATTTTTTAAGCAGAAGGCTATTTAAAAAGCTGCCGCAGGAGCAGAGCAATCCTCGTGGGAGCAGATCACCAAGAAATGTGAGTGTTACTGCTGCGGGTGACCCTGCCGCACTCCCGGAATTGTGGCAGGGACGTGGAAGGGGGACGCTGGCCACAGACGACCGGTGACCCCGCAATGAGGGTATGTGTTAACAGGCAGGATAATGAAGCAATAACGGGCAGGGTTCAGACGATCTCCTGGGGAACTGTGGTGGCAAAGGAAACGTTCCTGGCCTGAGGCCTGGAGGGGGATGGAGCATGAACACGGATGTGGGGAAGCTTTGGAGAAATTATGACCTTTGTACAAATAAGAGGAGCCTGAGAAGAGGTTAAGCAATAGCCGATATTTTTTTGCCTGCAAATGCGTGACTTCAGGCAGGGAACGCTGGTAGAAGTGGAGAGGTCCTGCACCACTGCTGTGCACCAGGAGCTGTCCTGGATGGGGAAACCTGAACTGTGGCAATGGGGGACCGGCTGTGGCTTTGATGGAAATGGGGAGTTTTTATTTTAATGTGATTTTTTTTCCTAAGGAAATCAGATATACGTGATCTCCCCATTCCGATAATGTGTTGGCCAGCTCTAACTTAAACTTCATATAGAACCAAGGAATTTTTTTTTCTATGTGTTGTGAAAATGAGAGGAAAAAGATTGATTCCTGCCCCTTGTTAATGCAGTTCTCCTCCATCATGAGCCAGCAGCCACATCCCGGGTTGTCCCTTTTGTAGCCAAGCGGGGAGGGGACCGGGAGCACCGTGCAGAGCCCTGAGCAGAGCAGGCAGGAGCTGCCGGGGGCTGTGCGAGCGCGCTGGGATCAACAGGAAGGAGCAGCTGGGGGAAGATCCAGCAGGTGCTTGGGGAATAACTCGATTTGCTGGTTTATCTGAAAAAAAAAGTCCTTCTAGGTCACCTTGTAATCGGACAAATAAAATGGACAGAAGAAAGTCTTGCATTGCAGTGGTTGGAACAATTCCTGCCATTTATAGTGGGAGATAGAGGGATAAATTGTGTGTTATCTGTCCTTTGAGTCAGTACATATCAAAATTCATCTCTGAAGGCCTCCTGGCTTACGTGGCTTAGTTTATCATCAGTGTCCCTGTCAAAAAGGGCAGCCTTTTTCCAAGAATAGACCATGAGTGGGAATTGCTTCCAACTCCAGGTTAAGCCGGTGACCTCAGACCTGCCTTGTCACCATGGGCCTGCCCACCAGCCTCCAAATGGGACCTCAGTGATTGGTGAGCGTGGCCACGGTCGCGGGGTCTGTCCCACGGGCCTTGCTTGGCCGCAGTGGCACCGGGCTCTGCCTGGCAAGGGCTCTGCCCTACTAGCCCTGTTATCCCCTCTGGGACCTGTTTTATCCATCCTTTGCTGCTCCCTGACAGCAAAGTGTCCTGAGTGGCTTCAGGACCTCTCCGAGGTAACTTTTTGGGCACTTAATACCATAAGCATGTTATTACTAAGCTAATACCCTGGGCATCCAAGTCGTGTTTTGCCGGACGCCGGCTCAACCACTGCCTCTTGGGGGACCCCGCTTGCTGCAGTTGTGGGTGCTGCGGTTCCTTCCCTTGAGCCGCGTGATTCATTTTTCCGGCACCGATCTTGTTCTTCTGGGGATCCAACAGTGACAGCGTGGGCACGTCTGCCTGCGGCTTCTATCTGCAGGGCTGTTCTGGGAAGCCAGTGGCAACGGCTGATGAAAACCAGCCCTGTAAAATGGGATTGCACAAGCGGCAGGAGCTGCTGTGGTCTGCAAATGTTGGGGGAGGAGGTTCATCCCAGTCGTTTGTCTGTTTTTCAGCTCAAAATCCACCTGGGTTGTTCAGTCTGGTTTAATACCTCCCTCTAACTCCTCTAAACCACATTTGTGTGCTCTGTTCTACAGTTCTGGAACAGAATGACAATCCCAACATTCCTCTTCACCGGTAGTTGCTTACTTTTCTAGAAAACCTTCAGTGGTTTTGGCAGAGCTGACAATACAAGACCTTTAAGCATGTCCTTTGGGAAAACAGTCCCCAAAGATCCTTGTTTGGTGGGCAGGAGTGAGTCAGGAGGCAATTGGCCGTGTGGCCGTAATGACAGTGACACATGAGTCGCCGTGTGCCGTAATGCCAGTGATTTTTGCTGTCGTTTCAGTAGACATTTCAGACTTTTTCTAAAGCTGTCTGCAGTTGTCTTGGGTCATTTGTTTTTCTATTTCATGCTCCCTTCTCTATTTCCACGCCAAAAAATATGATTCTTGAGCTGTGCTTTGCTGCTGCAGTTTGCTTGGACACTGTTTGCAGCCATCTCCAGGTACTGCTGTGTGTTAGTGGAACCGGCTCGTGCCTGGGGGACCGAGTCCTTGAAGTGCTCTGGAAATGTGGCAAAATGTTAAGCTGGAAGTTTTCGGAATGAAAGATGTTAGAAGAAAGAAAAATAAAGAACACATGACAAATGAAAGAACTCTTAAATCTAACAAACCACAGTTTTGTGTCAATGAGAATTAGATGGCGTGGAAAATAGATACTCAAAATAGAGTTTTACTGGGCAGATGTGAGTTCAAGTTCACATTGCATATCTCAGTTTGAGTGAAATTCAGGTAAGAAACCATGTAACAGGCAAATTTGTTGTAAAACACAGTATGTGGGTCAAAGGCTCCCGTCAGGATAAGCAGCTTGAAAGTGTTGGTTACAACGCAAGAGGTGTTCCCAAATACAGGTTTAACCTCATAAGCTCGTATTGACGTTGATCCTTGCAAGTGTGTGATCCTGAGAGTAATGCGTTTGAGGGATGCTGGACTCGAGTGGCTCTTATCGCTTCTGCGATCCTAAAACTGCGCTAATCCTGCAGCCGTGTGCTGGGAATCCCTGGGCAGAAACACGTCGGAGGTAGAGTAGAGCTAAAGGCGTCTGGGTTAAAAGGAAGGAGGGAAGGAGAGGGCTTCGCGGAGCTGCCATTCGCCAGGGGACATGTCCCAAGCACATGGTGTTCAGTCCACGCTATTCTCCAGAAGATTTGGTCCTCAGGTCACTCTGACAGTACTTTGGATGCCGCTGTTGTAAATGATGAGCATCTCCAGCAGCTGTCCTTAGGTGTTCTTTATTTCCCCTGTTCTTTAGCTCCTTTTATCTTCTCTTTTGCCTGATTTTTTTCCTTCCGTACCTCTCATCTCCTATCCACGTTGACAGGCTTCATCTCTAGTAAGCTGTAATGTCATCGCTGTGACTGCCTGGACAGCTCCAGTCCAAATTTGTCGGCTCTGTGTCCTAACCTTCTCTCGTCCCACAAGTCATAGACTTGGGAGAGGAAATCTCTCAAAGAGGAGCTGGTGAGGGTGCAAAGACTTCAAGTTTTGTTTCCCTTCAGTTTATTTTCTTTCAACTTTACAAATCAAGCTTGATTTAAACATAAAAAAATAAATAAAAAATACGGATTGCCACTAGGCATTTAAACAGCTTTCAGGACTAGGGCTTTTGTGTCTCTATATTTCAGTTTTTCTGCTTTGCAAAAGGCAGCTTCTAGTCCTGTCAGCCGCAGGGTGCAATAACGAGACGGGGATAATCATCCCCCCGAAGAGATGGGGTTGGGGGGATTGGAAGTGCGGAATAATCTGCTTGAGAGTTTCCCCTCATAGCTTGCATCGCTGAGAGGCTTTAATTGCACTGTAATTGCGCTGATAGATGATCTCCTTTCTGCGCAGGAGCTTCCTGTTTATGCTTGCCAAAGGGAAAGCAGCGTTTCGCCTTCTGCCTTCTGCGCCGAATGCAGATACTGTCACTCACTCCTTTGTGTTGGGCTTGGAGTCAGCAAGCAAAGATTTTTCTGTTATTTTTTTGCGTTGAGATATGCCACTTCTTTGATGAGCAATGGCATGAGTGACAGCCCGAGCAGGCTTAGCTGGGGTAAAGGGAATTTGTGTGTTTATGTATTTGCAAAATTTACAGAAGTATGTAGCTGTGAACTGGGACGCTGCAATGTCACTAATGAATGATGCAGCCCTTTCCCCCAGGTGCTGCGTGCACGTTTTTGACTTTGTGCTCCTCATTTGCCCTTTAACTCGCTTCCTGCTGTCCAGTAAGCTCTGAAGATCTTGTAATGCTGCGGATTATTTGCATATTAAATACTTGTGTTATTAAACTCATTAAAAGACCTGTCTGCCTCTGATGTTGAGGGCAGATTCGTCACGTTCTGTCTTCCTGATGTGACTCCACTGCTAACGCCAGGACACTGGAGGTGGCTGAAGGGAACTAATGTGTGCAAGAAGCAGTGACCCAAGCTGAATATTAGCGAAAGGAGATGGAGACAATTGCAGATTGTTTACCTGTGTCATTGCAGACTCATTCATAGCTTCTAAGCTAGCTGTAATTTAGGGAGGTCTCTGTATATCCTGCAGTTTCCATAAATATCTTATTTCCAGTCCGTTAGGAGACTCTTTGTGGCTGATAGATGACCCGACCTTTGTTTCTTGCCAGACCATTTGGAGATTACGGTACAGGGATTATCAGGTCCAGCAAACTGCTGCTCCTCCTCAGTAATAACTGCCTGAACATCAACCTGGTCTTCTGCTTGGACTCCTTACACAAAATGAAGCAGTGCTGAGTTCAGAGAGGCTGCTTGGGCCTTCAAGCCTCGCAGATGGTGTCGGGAGAGGGTCTGAGCTCAGCTGTGTCCTGTGCCGCAGCGGATTTCTGAGCTGCAGTCGTCACCCCCTGCACATTGCTTGTTCGGGGCCCTGACACCCTTGTTGCCATCTGCGTTAAGTGCAGAGAGGCCTTTCAGGAGAAAGTCAAAGAAGAGGAAGCCTAAATCTCTTTTAAAATCCTAGAATTGCCTTTCCAGAGAGCTCAGCCAATTATTTGGAATAGTAATGAAAGGAGCCAAGCAACTCTTGAAGGAGCCATCCCCGAGGCCCTGCTTCTTCCTCTGTCAGCAAGAAGGAAACAGTGCTTGGATTTACACTGCCCGCAGCAGTAGCTTTGCCTCCCCTTGGCTCATGCAGCCCTCGGGCATCCTGCTGGGCCGCTGCACGAGGCGCTCGACAGAACGCGGGTGCTCGAGGATGGGTGGTGGGTCTCGGGTTTGCTCCTTCCACCGGCGCATTCCTGCCCCACCGATAACCCCTGGGAAGGAAGCTGTTGGTCTCATCCTTGGGAACGCAAGGAACTGCTGCAATCCAATGCCTTCTCCTCCCAAATCCAGCCTCTTGCATCCGTTCCCAGGATATAGGGTTCTGTTTTTCCAAGGCTTCCGTGTTTCAGCCTGTTCGTCTTGGTTAGCATCGTGGCAGCTCCGCTTGCCTGTCGTTAATGCTGCATCCCTCCAGGTCATGTCAGAACCACCCAAGATATTCAAGGCTGATCTCGTTTCCTCAGCATTACTGAAGGGAAAAATAGCAGTTTGGAGCCTTGTGTTCTCCTAAGTTTAGGACAGTGACCTACAAATCACAGAAGAACAGGGCTAAAGGGGACCTTGGGGAATGCATCTAGTTCATGCCTGGTTGAGGACACCGCTGCCTACATCTTCCTCGTACGGGTGCTTGTCCAGCCGGTGTCTCCGGGGATGGAGGTTCCCTCCTTTTCACAGGCTTCGTGTTCCCATTCCTGACTCTCCTGATGTCTGATTTGAATTTCTGCGCTGTGGTTAAAGCCAAGTGTTCTTTGTCCTAAAACAACATTTATTTCTCTTCATATCTGTTTACATATATTTAATATAACAGTAATGGGGGTGATGATGTGTTTCATTCCCTATAGACTCAAACCCCTTATGTCATGGTTTGTAGATATTCTGGCCATTCTTCTTCACTGAGCTGACTCACCTCAGTTTGCAGAGCCTGAACTAAATGCTGTGTGCAGAGAAATAGAAACCTGTATTTTTTTAATTCCTTACACAGTTTTTGTGTTCATATGCCCATTTGTTAGAAAACCAAGAATGATTTCCATGTTCAGCTAGGATTCCTAGATTTTTTTTTAGCTCTAGTGTCTAATCGGGATTTTTTTTGTACAGTTATTTCTGTCTAAATGTAGAACTTTGCATTTATCCCTGTTGAATTCATGCCATTTTTTTCCAGGCCGCTTCTCCCATTTGTCAGAGCAGTTGCACGCTTTGGCCTTGTGCTCGAAACGCTGTCTGCAGCCCCAGTGAACACCCGCTCTCCCCCACCCGGACCCCGAACGGGGCTCTTGGGGACCCAGCACAGGCTGCTGCGGAGCATTAGAGTATAGCAGGGTATAGCCCTGCATTTTCTGCTTGCTCTGAAAATGGTTCTACACGTGGTTCTGCAGCCACCTGACGGCTTCTTTTACACCAGGAGGAAATTCCTGAAACTTCATTGCTGATTATCAGACTTGATTATGAAAGTTTAAGTTTGCCCACATTAAGATTGCAGACACCTGATCTCCCCTTATCTTAATGTTAGCCTGGCCTAATTTGAAGAGCTTCAGTGTTGGCCCGCCTTTACCGTGGCCTCACCAGCAACTCTCGATGTATCGTGGCCTTCGGACCTGCAAGAGCCGATGGGGATCCTCATCTGAGTTCTCTCCTTGGCACTGGTCCTGCCAGTCTGCAGAATATCCCTCTCCTTTTGCAAGGGTCTTTTAGAAAATAATATATTAATATTATGAAAGCAGAATTGTACCTTGAAAACTGAGGTGTGGGCCCGGTGACCCCTTTTGAAGCTTCATCATCGCTTTTCTCAATGAAATGTGGGATAAGAAGGGCTAATAATGAAAAGAAGGAAGTAGATGAACTTCAAAACCCAGCATGGTGGAAGTACTTTTGTTGAAAGTAATTATAGCAAGCAAACATTGATGAGATTTTATAAGTGTGTGTGTGTGTGTGTATATATATATATATATATATATGTATGTATAATTCTGTCTGTATTTCTCTATATATAAATATGCATAAATGAAAATTGCCTTTAATCTCAAAAATCAAACATCAAACTCAAAAATCCTCTGACAGGACCATGTGTGGGACTTACTTCTAATGACAGAGAGTGCCAGAGCCCTGGCACAGGCTGCCCAGAGAGACTGTGGAGGCTCCTTCTCTGGAGATCTTCCAACCCGCCTGGATGCCACCCTGTGCCCCTGCTCTGGGTGTCCCTGCTAAGCAGGGGTTGGACTGGATGGTCTCTAGAGGTCCCTGCCGACCTCAACCCTTCTGGGATTCTGTGACCACAGGCTCATGCAGCCCTTAACTCACCTTCACTCGCTTGTATCAACCCAGCTGACGCGGAGGAGGACGATGCAAGGCCCCAGCCCTAGTGTTCATGTGCAAGTCCAAGGTCATAAGAAGAGCTCGTTCATGTGGGTTGCCTTGTCCCTCCGCAGGGCTCATAAGGGGAGTCACTTTTGATGGCGACTTTTGAGGCCTGGAAGGTCCCTGGGTTTTGCCCTGGGCCACGTAGCATTTAGGGATTTCTATCACTCAAGAGTCATTAGGAGAACTGCATTCAGCATATTTGAAAGTTAATAGAGCAATTTAGGCTTTTGTTTAGAGGTCGATATTGAAAAAACTCATTTTATTATCAGGCTGATGCATTTTTTTGCTGGGTCTTTTCTGAACACTGTCTCTGCTGTCATCAAAGGGCACGGAGAAGGGGGATGTGAATTCGATTCTGATATATTATAGAAAAAAGGGCAGTTTAACTTGAATGAGTAACACTGCTTGTGTGGTAGGGCCTGTTACAGACTGCTAAGAGGAGGAACATGTTATGAACCATCTTCAATCCCTTCTACTCCAGTTTTATAATCCCTTTATAATTCAAAGCTCCTTCAAATGACCAAGGTGGATGGACATTTTAATTTCTTTCAATTAGAAACCGTTGCTCCTGCACAGACCTTTCCCTTCGGAGTGAATCCCCTATTTTGTCCCTTTAGGAACCCTACTATGTCCGGTGCATCAAGCCCAACGATAAGAAGTCTCCGCAGCTCTTCGACGAGGAACGCTGCAGGCATCAGGTCGAGTACCTGGGGCTGCTGGAGAACGTGCGGGTGCGGCGCGCGGGCTTCGCCTACCGCCAGACGTACGAGAAGTTCCTGCACAGGTGAGGTGGGCGCTGACGACGGACGGGGCCCGCTCCAGGCAGGGCAGCTGGGGGAGCTGAAGGAGCTGTGACCTTGGGTGTTCTCCCCTGGAGTAGAGAGCAGGTCCTGAATTCTCTGCGTTTGTAATGCTTTTGATCATGTGGGATCATAGGTAATAGGGGCTTGTTCCTGTAATTTTTTAATATCTACTGTTGGGTAGAATAAAACACGACTCTATCAAGGGCTCTGGTTGCCCTCTCGTGTTGTGGTCGCAGATGCATTTACAGGTGCTCTCCTGTGCTCAGACAGGCCGGACCTCTTCGTGCCACGACTCTGTCGCTGTCTTAATCTCTTCAGAATGAATGTGCAAAGAGGATCATCTCCAGAGCATGATCCTGAGACTGGAACTAATTAGCTTCTCTTTGAATATTGTCTAATTGTTGCAGGGAGACAGACGGACACGGGGCGTCTCGGGAAGTGCATGTGGCTGCCCAGGGCCGTTACGTGTGAGCAGGAGCCACGTCTGGCTTTAAAGGCTCAAGAAGAGATAATCACTTGACCCCATTAAGATGTGTTTTTGATACCTCTGCCCTCTTTATTCCTACCAGACTTGTGTCAAGTGAAGCGTTTTAGATAGAAACTTGTCTCGCAGCCTCAGTCAATTAGCCTGGGTGCTAAGAAGTCATCCTTGTGCTGATGAAATACTAAATTGATTTTGTCTTCTCTTACTGAGGCAGGTGAGAAACGGGACCCTGCAGGGGAGAAAAAGATTCAAACTATTTGAGCAGGTGGGATGTTGCATGTTGGAAAGGAGGTGTTGAGGGAGCTCGTGCTGCTCGTAGTGGAGGTTTGCTTGGGTATTTCATGGAACGTGAAGCAGAACTGAAAGGTGCAGCTTAGCAAATGCAGCTTGCAGGGACGGTAAATTGTATATCATTTTTCTTAAACGCCACGCAGGGCTTGCTTCTACCCTCACTTGTGGGATTTGTTGCACTCCTAACGTTGGCACAATGCCTATTAATATCAACAGCTGCTTTGTTTTTAATGAGTGTTTGACGTGCTCCCGTAAGTTTTGGAGCAGGGAGGGGTTAGCAGGCAGTAAACCAGATTAGCGCGTGGCTCCTGGTACCGCTCTTACACCTGTAGTCCCCATCGTGCGGCTGAACCTGCAGCAGGATTAAAGCCTGCGGTGCAAGGCATGGATGGTGGATGTGCGTGCTGCAGTGTCGCTCGCAGTTGAGTTCAGTTTCCTTTAAATTTGCTAGATCTAAAAAAAAAGGATCTATCATGTCCCTTGACATCCTATTTTTTCCTTTTACTGAGGCTCAATCCTTTGGTCCTCCTCCATGGGAGAGCCTCACCTCTCTAATCGTGCTGGACGAACGTGAATTTTGGAATGAACCACACATTTTGGAGATGGCTTCTGGACAGGGATCACGAGGGATTTCCCTTCCTTTCATCGTTCCCTCTTGGTGACAGATACGTGACAGACCAAGAGCATGGCAGAGCCATCCAGGCTCTGGATCCGTCGAGAAGTGATTTGAGGACACAACCCAGCGTCATTGCTTTGCTTGCACTGGGCTAGTTCTCATAAAAACTCAGTCCCAAACAGTTGTCCAAAGCCCTTTTAGATCCCTGAAGCCTTCAGGTTTGCTCAGCCCTGCTTGAGAGGAGAAGTCTTGCCCAGGCTGTAGGTCTGGCCCTCAAGGGAGCCCTTCTCAACCTGCTGCCCACACTGACCCCCTCTTGGCTTCTCCTGCAGGAGATCTGGATGTAGCCCAGTCAAATGTTGTTGTATGTTTTGCTGATCCCTCTTTTGACGGCAAGGGGAGGTTTATGTATGTACTTGTACACACACTTATATACTTTTATATATATTTGGGTCTGTATGCCAGTTTTTCACAGAATTGCAGATTTTTTTCTTTCTGTAGGAAAAGGAAGAGTTTGGTGCTCTTTAGCTCCAAAGCACTGTAAACCAGTCCATGTTGAACAGAGGAGCATAATGCCAAGTTCAGTTAAAGCCATTAATGAATGTCCTCTTCAATGTTTCCTTACACCTGAGAAGATTCATGCTTGAGCCCTATATAAGAAAGGGTTATTTAAACCAATCTGCCCTTGAATCAATTGGTGGGAAATAAGATCTTGATATATTTTCTGGTGAACTGCGAGATGCTTTTTATTCACTTTGTCAGGTATGTCTTTGAATGGGGCAAAACACATGTTGGGAGCGTGTCCTAATGGCCTAGACCCCAAAACACAACAAATGCATCACGTGCGTTTGGTTTAGTGTGAAGCTCACCAGCAAAAAAGAATATTGAGGGGGTTACCAGGAAGGGAAGATGGAAAAAGAGGAGAACAGTGCCTGGGAGGCCCCCGCAGGCGTGTGTACACGGGAATGTGATCCAGCCCTTTCTCTCCCAGGCATCCACGTGCCTATTTTAAGGCATCGTTAAACATAGCCTGAAAACAACCCCAGACACCTGCGAGCAGAGTGGTGCTGGAAGGGACGTGTGGGGCTGCCTGGCGCGCAGAGCCTGGAGCAGAGGGTCTTGGTTTGAGGAGAGCGGAGCCGGGAATCACAGCTGGTGGAGCAGCCTGGGCACCCCGAGAGTTCCAGAGCTCAGTTGAGAGGTGAATGCAGGCAGCGGGGAGAGGGATGGGTGACCTTGAAAGCGGTTGAGATCTTCAGGCAGAAGGGAAGGGCTGTGCTGGCAGCAGGCAGGTTTATTCTGGGTTCAGCCTCCCTGTAACTAGGGGCGACATTGGGGTTTAGACTTGTCGCGGCGTCCGGGTTGCGCTTGAGCTAGTGGCATCGCCCCGCACGTGCCCACCCGGCCCACTGCGGGCCAGAGCGAGGCGGCCGGGCTGGCTTGGACCCCGTTTTTGTTGGAAAAGAGGAGGAGATTTTGAGATCTCTGCTTCTCCTGGGCAGGTTTCTCCTATTTGCGTGGCCTCTGGGCTGAGCAGGTTTGCCTGAGAAAAGGTGGCTTTGCATTGCCATCCCAATTGCCTTTTTTTTTTTCCCTCCAAATATCTTGCCATGGAAGATTTTGCTACGCAGAGCCCAATAAATTAATTATCGGAGGAGCATTTTCCTGCTAAGAATAGGAGAGAGAAAGAAGCCAGTGAAAGGGTTTTGATATCTGCGTAAAATATTTATGTCCTGAGTGTATTCAGGAGAGGGAGCGCTTCTGCCAGCCAGGAATAAATGCAACGTCTTCTGCATGGTGTCTGAGGCTTTTTTGTGTATATATATAAATACATATATATGTGCCTGTTTTATTTATCAGGAAGATCTCTAGTCTGTCTGCTGTAACCCTCGAGCTCACAGAGCGCTCTGTCTAGATACCATGTGGGCAGCTGCATTTCCCCCCCTTCAAAGGCTTATTTGGAAAGGTTAATTTGATGAATTAAAGTGACAGTGTGATATATTTCCATTGACCCGTATTTCTGTGTGTGGAGTAATTCCTTTTTTTAGCGCACCCACTCTGCCTGTAAAGGTTTATTGTTTTGTGCTTTTAATCCTAGCTGAAAATTTTGAAAAAAATCAGAATATCTAAAACATTGAGTCTGATGCTCGCCTCTGATTGTAGGCTTTTAAATGGAGAAGTGGGTGAGATTGCTGCCTGCATGTTTTATTTAGGATATGAATATGGATAACATTACAGTGAAAATGTCTATTACATTTACAGTGAAAATGTCTATTACATTTTTGATTATGTCCGTAAATCACATGCAGAAAATTCATCATTGCTATTTACCAGAACCTATTCATCCATTCAGCACTTTTCAAGAGTGGTAAATCTAACGGAGAGCTGAATCTGAGATTGTTATTTTGATGTTTGGTTCATATTCTGTTAGTTCAAACCTGCAAATTCTTTTTTCCCATGAAAGTCCAGGCCAGGGGGAATGATTTAATGGCCATTATAGACATTGGTCTTTGTGCATCTGGAAAATAATGAAACTCACTCAAAACGGTACAAAAGATGATCAAAAACATCATTTTTGGATTTTTTAAGTCTACATTTTCTGATTAAACGGTTGGTTGACTTCTGGCACAGAGGGTGCGCAACCCCAAACTTTCCCTCCTTACAAATTACTTTATATTGAATGCTGAGAATGAGTAATGGGACAGCCAAGTCTCCAGGAAACCAATAGTCTAATAGTGAGACGTGTGTTGCATCTCCTGTGCTCCGATGAAGCGAGGGATGTTGGTGTTTCAAAAACGGAGCCTTTCTGATATTCTTTTCCCTTTCCTTTGGGATTTTCGGACACAAATCTCCATCTTCCACCAGTAGTTGGTTTTATGAGAAATCATAACAATTTCTAAACTGACAGTGAAGGGTTGACCCTCTTAAGAAGGCAGATGACAAATTTACATTTCTGTGTATTTCCAGGTACAAGATGATCTCGGAATTCACTTGGCCGAACCACGACCTCCCTTCGGATAAGGATGCCGTGAAGAAGCTCATTGAGTGCTGTGGATTTCAACACGACGTCGCTTACGGGAAGACCAAGATTTTCATCCGCACCCCACGGACGCTCTTCACCCTGGAGGAGCTGCACGCCAAGATGCTCGTGAGGATTGTCCTCTTCCTCCAGAAGGTAAAACTCAGGCTGAGTTCCATAAAACACGTTTGTGCCCCTCTCAGGCTCACTTGCAAAAGTGAGAATTTTGCTCAAATTGAAATGCAGTTTGACTGCTGCTGTGTTTGATTGCTGTGGCTGCACAGAGGTCTCTCAATAGGAGTAGGTCATATAGAGACTTAAAGGACCCTTTTTGGGTAAAGGCTGTTGCACAGCGGGTGTCGAGACAAACTTAACATGCACAAAAGTTTATCAGTGGGTCCATCGCTGATGACATACATTGGCTGTAAAGTAAAAACTTATGGCTACAAGGGAGAAGGAGAGAGAGAAAGACTGAGAAAAGGAAAAGAGGAAACTCCCTAGAAACCAGTTGGGAAGAGAAGTGACAGGATCTGCAGACAAGCATCCTGCTTTGGGGTCCTCCATCCAGTGGTCCCCCTCATCATCACGTCCCTCAGTCACTATATACATTGCATCGGGACCTGCTCAAACCCTTTGGATACTCTTCTGGTTCTGTTAGTACTGTTTGGGTACATTATTTGTGGGTAGGTACCATATCCTGACTGTTATTGAGCTTTTGCATGTGTGTTATGGACTCCCCTAGGTTAAAACAGAAGCTACAATTGAGGGATAGGGAAGAAAAAAAGGAAGAAGAGAGAATTTGCACACCAGGAGTGATATTTCTCATGAAACCTGTTGTAACAGCGACATGTGCAGGTTTGAGGCCAGGAGAGTTCCAACTCCCAAGTGGCCTCAGTTTTCATGCTGAGTGTCTCAGGAATTGCGAGGTGACCTCTTTGGAAATTAAACGATGCAGTTACTGAAGGGAAAACCCAGAGGTGCGCTGGATATGGGCAGCTTCTCCCTGCAGGGTGGAGCTCCTGAGGTGTCCGATGAAACCTGCTCTGTGATGGGAGACATGGGTTTGGCAGCAGCGTGAAGGGAGCGGGAGCAGGGCTTGACGGGTCAGCAACCTGGCCCTGGGGTGGGTTTGGGGGAAGATTGCTAGCCCAATCCTCCCCTGGTTTCCCCATGTCCATGGGTAGATAAGGACCCGGACATGTGTAGATAAGCACCGACACGTGTCTCTGGAGGTGACTCTCTTCTGTACAGAACAATGACGTGGGACAGCTGGAGTCATCGTTTTGTGTCTTCCCTCCAAGCAAGGTCCCTGAAGGTCCAAAAGGAAGACATTTCTGAAGCTGGAAGAGACCTGCTGAAGTTCCTCCTGAAGAGCTCAAGCTACTGAAGATTTTACTCTCTAAAGGAAATTTAGCTGTTTCTGTAACATAACCCTGCTGGGGGTCACCTGGGTGTCTCTGCGTGCCGGAGTCCTTGTGCACACTCTGAAACGCTTTACAGAGGATGGAGAAGGGCTCTTTAGAGAGCCATGGACTCGCAGCTATAGGCAAAACCCGTGAGCGTTTAGAGGCTCATGACCCAAAAAGCATGAGCTAAAGCTCACGCTGAGAGCTGGGTTGATGCTTAGAGGTGTACAACTAACTACCTAGCAGCGTGCGGAGTCTGCATCAAAAATACTTGCATTTTTCTCACGAGTCCCCTTCCGTTTCTGCATTTCTGGCATTTTCCTCCTATGTTTCCCAGCACCTTGTGCACTGCAAACGGCTCCTGTGCTGACGCACCAGCAGATGGGGCGCGCCGCGACCGCGGCACCACCGGGAGCCCGAGCGACACAATGGGAGAAAGAGACAAATCAGCAGCTGCGGCCGGGCCGAAGGGGCCTCCTCCACGTGCTGAAACACCCCAGCAATTCGGCCTGTCCTGACTAGCATCTCCCTGCTCCTCATGGCTCTGGTTTTGCCCATGAGCATCCAAGGTTGACAGGGACAAACAGATGCTCCTGGGGGTTGCAAGATTAAATCAGGAAGAAAAGGGAGGCGCGAGGTTATTTTTGCAGATGCCTCTCAGCCTTTTGTTGTACTGCTGCATTTAGCAAAGGAAAAGACAAGGGGAGATGAAAACAGGTTGTTGTGACAGCAGGAACTCATGTGATTAAAAGAAAGGGGGGGAAATTAGGTGTTGGGCTGAAAAGCAGGCTGGGATCCAGCGAACGATTTTCTTTGCACAGAAAAGCTGGTAAATGAGAGACGAGGCTGCTTGTCGCAGCTCTGCTCCGTGGCTGTTTTAAACTTGTCTCGTCAGTTCTAATTACCGATATTAAGTGGTTTATTGCTGTCATGCAAAACAAAAGGCTTTCAAAGGGAGATTTGGTAATTATCCTCGGAGCTTCCTCTGGTGTGTTGCTTTTAACCCTTAAATTCATGCTGGTTGGGGGACTTAATAAATGGCAAGAATTTGCTTTGTATTATTTTGCTTAAACTGAATGAAACCAGCTTCCAAAGCAGATAATTTGGTTTTTGTGACACAGCTCCCAGCTGCCTTCTCCTTCAGCGCTACCTCCAGCTCCCCCTTTTTTGGGGTGCTAAGGTATCCGTGGAAGTCAAGACTGTGATTTACCTAAGGCTGAAGCAAACCGGTGAGCAGGTGAGACACAGCCTCACTGCAGCGGCTTGTTGGCTCCGGGGGAACTTTGCGATTCACCCTGGCTTAGAAAACCCGGTTGAGAAATCGCTGCTCGAGCGCGAACTCATTTGAGAATCACTGATTGGGAACGTCTTTTCACATGCTGCACTGGGTCTTATTTACTACACCTTCGCTTGTGCCACCGGTACGACAAATGCAATGAAGCCTCTCGAGGGATTTGACGCCTTTTCATTATTTATGTATTTTGAGCTCAGCCGCGCTCCCGCGCTCGATCCCTCCGCAGCGACAGGATCTGGCAGTGGTGCCTGGGGCAGCGCGTGCGGCGGGCAGGGCCGCCGCTTGTCACTGTAACCCAGCGTCCTATTGCGGAGCGATTTCATCGTCCGCATCCGACTGCGTAGGGTCATCACGATGCTAAATCTTCAGTGTTTAATGCAGCAAAGCGCTGCAACCCCGTACTGATGTGGACAAAACATCCTTGTGCATGGAAGTCCTCTAAAACCGGGAGGAAAACAGGATGGGGAGGCGGCCGCACTGGCTTTGGGACACCCTCCGGGCTCATGGAGGCTCCCGCGGCGCCGCTCGCCCCTGTGCTCACGGCTCGGGGCTGTTTTCCCCATTTTCAGCTTTGTGCCTCACAATTTCCCCTTGCGCTGTCACTCGCGCCCGCACGGCTGTGTCACCCTGGAACTCCAGCCACCCCTTGGCGGGGACGACCGCAGAGGGACCCGGTGCTTCACTTGTGATTTGAGGGTTCGCACTGGCTCCACATCGGGTATTTCACGTGTGCAGGCGTGGGCCTCACTTTCTGCTCGTGTGTGTGGATATTTGTTATTTGATTCCTGCAAAAAAGCATGAATTTTGTTAATCAAGCAGCTCTTCTTGCTGTTTGTATGGTCTGTAGTGCGGTCAGAGACCTCCAGTCTTGTGTGGAATCTGAACTCCCGTCATTTGCGGGTATCGCACTGGCCGGTCTTCGGAGGACCCAGGGGATGCTCCATGTGGGTATTAGCCACCCTGTCATCCCCGCGCTCTACAAGGCCACAACCGCTTTCCACCGCAAGCGGCACGAGCACCATTAAAACATCAAAACCTGCTTCAGGTTCAGCGTTTCCCCCAACCTTGGCGGGGCCGGCGGTGGAGCTGGGCGCCGCCTCAATATTTAATAACCCTCCCTGGCTGAGGCCCCTGAAGCTGCGCAGAGGGTTGGCGTCAGGGTGTTTCCAGCGCTCTTTTGTTTGATTCTTTGCAGTTTGGATGTCCGGGGGTGGCTTTCGCTAGGGCACCATGAAATATTGATCATGAAACGGTTCAGGCAAGTGTGAAGGAGGCCGAGTGGGAGGAGCCGGAGGCTGCAGCAGGCATGAAATAGGTTGCCCGGGTTCATTAGCAGTGGAGCTATTCAAAAAAAATATATATATATATCGAGTACCAGTGCCCAGTTTAGAAGGGCTTGGTTTGTTTTCTGAATTACGTGCATTTATTTGCTTGTGTAGAGTTCATCTCGCACGCTGGGGAGGTTTTCTTCTGAATTCAGAGACTGCAGCATCTAGGTCAAACCGAGATTATCCTGTATTTTTTGGTCATGGAAGAACTACGAACGGGGCATTCTCACCATTCCGGCCTTAGCCCACCTCATCTGCTGCTTTTCCCTCCTCTGCAAGGCCTTTTTCCCCTGCCTTTTCCTTTTTAATTTATTTAAAATTTATTTTGCAGGAATTTCTGAGCTTGCAAGGAGGTTGTGGTCTGAGGATGAGCTCAGAGTATTTCCTGCACTGCACAGATTTTTCTGCAAAGATAACGGACT
This sequence comes from Crypturellus undulatus, assembly GCA_013389825.1. Classification (NCBI taxonomy): domain Eukaryota; kingdom Metazoa; phylum Chordata; class Aves; order Tinamiformes; family Tinamidae; genus Crypturellus; species Crypturellus undulatus. The sequence continues at coordinate 40,552 of VWPW01009035.1, read as the reverse complement.
TGATCTGTAGATCTATAGATCAAGGTTTATTTAATGTTAGAGATTTTGGAAGCTCACTGAATTTTTAAGTTGATTTTAAAGGCATATCCTGATCTGCTTTTTTTTCCCCTTTGCTCATTTGCCTTTTAATTCATTAAATTTTAAACAAAAAAATGTGTCTGGAAAACATACTTCAGAGAAGATTTCAGTATTTCCCATAAGATATGTTATGACTCCTGCTTTCAGTGGACACTCTCTCTTATTTTTGTGCAAGCCCAATTCCAGGATCATAAAAAGTGAGTTTTTGCCTGGATTCTCGTGGTGTTCAGACTTCTTTTTACCAACCTTCCTTTCTCCCTACCTATCCTCCTGGTCTTTTGGCCATCGTTTCTCTTCTGCTCTGGCTGTCTTTGCCTGGCCCAGAGAAGCAGAAGTGTTGAGAGATGTAGAGAGACTGGTGGTAAGGAGGAGATGAGGGAAAAGGTTGGAAAAAAGCCTGGACATTCCGCTTTTCTTTCCATTTTTAACTTAGCTCCTGCAAGAAGAGAAGACTCTGCCCTTCCTTTCCTGTTTGAGGTCTCCTTTCCCATCCACTCTCCACCTCTGCCCCGTCTCCTTGGGCAGCTTCTCTTGCCAAGGACGATATGCTTCATCGTGTCCTGCTCTTCCCCTCACTTAGTCCCGGGGTGCTGCAGTAATTGATTACAAAATCAGGTGCTTTTGAGGCTGCACGCCGGCGTGTCACTTTGCAGACTGTCACCAGAGCAGCTCTTCCCCAGATGAGGCTCTCTGGGTTTGTCCTGCGTTGCTGACATCCCACAGAGCGATGAACACGGTGATGATCTTGAGAGCCCCTGACCGCCAGGCCGTTCCGGTCTTGCTCGACCTGCCTGTGTCCCCTGTGCACGTCCCTCCCCTCCTCTGCCCTGTGATGCTGCCAGCTCCTCCTGGGATCCTCTCCTCACCTTGGCCGCTTGTGCTCTGCCTGGATAGGCAGGAGCTGGTTGGAACCTGGACACCGAACAGGGTAATCCAAGGGTAGCAGATGGCTCATGAGCTCCTTCTGAAGCCTTTCCAATGTTATAGCTCTAATCCAAGGCTCTTTCTACCCTGCTGCTGGCTTTTCCTGGAAAGAGATAGAGACTTTGTCTCTTTGGGTCTTCTGTTCCTCTGTCCTATTTGCTTGAAGCTGGCTAGAAATTGAGATGGTGTCAGGGCAAGCACAGATGGTTAGAAAGGGGCAGGATTGTCTTTAGTCTCGTTTCTTTGGGAAACCAGGCAAAGCAGAAGCAGAAGCTAAAGCTCCAGCAAGGTGGCCAAGCAAGTGTAGTTATTGGTTGCAGAAGGAGCGATGCTCGTCCTTGGCTCTCCCAGGCTTGTCCTTGCAAGATCTGCTGGATGCGGGTGTTGAACCACCAGCCTGTGAGTGGGTGACCCTGATTACCGTTCAGGATGACCTTCTGCAATGTGAGAACCTGCCTATAATGTCCCTTAGATGCCATGAAAATCTCAGCTCAGGAAATCTGTTTGGTTAAATGTTACTTGGCAATGAGCAATGAGTGATGAACCTAAAGCAGGGGGGAAGGAATTTGATAGGCTCGCTCACCGTCTGAGTGATCCCTCAATATTTAGGTCCCAAAAGGGTGTGTGTTGGTAGAAAACGGGCCAGCATCCTGGCCGGACTCGTCCATAGCGCTAACCTCAGCTCGCGGCTCTGATGCTGAGTCCATCCAGCAGCTGCTGCGCGTTGTTGTTGCTCTGACAGCTTGCTCCTGCTTGCAGCTCCGAAGGGTCCGTGTTTCTGGAAGAGCATCAGGCAAGCTGCTCGCCTTGGCAGGCTCCGCAGCAGAGATGAGCCCTGGCTTTGAAGGAGGGGAAAAATAACAAAGCCCACCACCAGTGCCAGGAAAACAATGAATTTAAACTGCTGTTCTCTGGGAGAAGGTTTTCTCCATCTTTGTTTTGCTTCTTCTGGCGTCTGGGAGATGCTGCTGCTTTTGTGATTAGGTTGATACTCTCTGGGGTTGAGGTTGGGCAGTTGTGACAACTTGATTTGCAAACGCACTTTTCATTAATACTTCACAGTTTGCTGCAGCCAAGGGGCTGCCTCCACCGGATAATTGGATTTGGAAGGCGAGTTTTTGTAGCAATTGTGGCAGTTCTCGCTGCAGAGCCAATTTCTGCAGCGATGCAGCTGATACAACACGGGGGCAATCTGTTCCAGTGCACTTGCTCCATAGATGGCTGACTGGGGGGAAAAAAGAAAATCAAGTAAAAATAAAATAACTGCAGCAAAAGAGACCTCAAGAGCAAGGGGGTAAAATTAAGACTTTGTTTTGTGTCTAAACCCAGAACAAAATCCTTTTGAGATGTGTCGACAGATCAAACTGGGCTCTATAAAGCCCTCGGGAGCTTGCACCAGTTTGCTGTGTGTGATCTGTTCCTGGCTGCAGCCGGAAAACTGTAGAGCTCCAACCTGGACCCTTTTGTTCTTCATTCCTGCTCTTATGAGAAGACTGAATAGTAGATTTTTTACTCAGTTTTCCTTTATCTGATGGTTTATTGTTCATGTGCTCTTTGCAGACACATTTTGTGACACTTAAGCCTGTATTTAAATGTCTTAAGCAATCCAAGGATCCTGAACTTTTATTTTAGATAGAGACACAAATAAGATGATGCTACAACGGCTGTTGGATGCTCAGTTACTGCATCCTAGTTGCCAACTGAGTTAAATCCATACAGTTTCTGAATCTGATGTGCATTCAGATCATTCTAAGTATCAGTAAACCTTAGGTATTTGGAAAATAAATAGTCTGTGTTCCCACCGCCCTCATCAGAAGAGTGGATCCTGGCACAGGGTGGCATCAGGGGGTGGTTAAAGGAGCAACCTGCTCCATGTGCAGCTGGTTCCCCAGCTTATTTATTTGCTTTATTTCTTGCATTTTGGAGCCCAGGATAAATTCCCTCCTCCTCTCCAAGCCGCTCTTCCTAGCAACAGGACTCAGCACGTGCCTGGGTTGCAAAACCCAGCAGTGCTCACTCTGCCTCTCGGTTGTACACGACTTAGGAGCTGCGCTTTGGTCTTCACCATGTTACACATTAGACAGAACGGGACAGGGTGTGGGATGAGCGAACACTATTTTAGGAGCTGGTTGTTACGTTTGAAGAAAGCCTGAGAGGTGACAAACTCAGTTTGTCGCACTGAAATGCAAGCAGGAGATGGGTTATCTCGGCGCTGTGGTTGGGTAGCTCAGTGGGGAGTCTTGTCTGGTGTCTGGATCATGTTTGGTGTGACCAGGACATGCCCTAGACAGGGCAGTGAGACTGAAGTGGGGTGAGGAGGGATTACTCTGAAGGAGGTTGGACACCATTCCCCATCCTTGAAACTTGGCTGTAGCGAGGAGAGCTCCTCCTCGTGCCTGCTTTATCTCTTACTGCGTATAACGTTTCACAGCTACGAATCGGAATTATCGGCAAAGCTGTTCAGAGAACCTTTGACATGGTCTTGTAAAGCAACAATGAGGGAAAATGCGTCAGATAGATAACTAATTAATTCTGTAAATACAAGGCTTGATAGGAATCAGGGAGGCCGTAGGATGTTTCTCAAGGGGAGAATAAACCGTCCAGCAGAGCCCATAGCGGGGCACTCACTGACCCTGGGCTCGTCATCCTCCTGGTTTAACTCTGTGAGGAAGCAAAAACACCATCTCCATCTTGGTGGATCGTGTCGGGGGAACCGCGGTCAGTCACCAATTCATCGTGCACGTTCGCTTGAGAGCACTTAATAAGTATTTCCCTGGTTTCGGGGTAGAAGCAGAGCGCCTACTCACTCATTCCAGCTGCTAATTGGACTTAACATTGTTTCTAGATCCACAGGTGAGCACGGTGTCTCTTCAAGGATGCTGTCACGGCATTTAATTGGCAAAGTTGCCTCCTTTCCTGACTTCCCCCTTTGAGCAACCCGGAAGTATAAACTCTGGTGCCTCAAACTGTGTTTTCTCCTCCATCTCTCAGGTCTGGAGGGGGACCCTTGCCCGCATGCGCTACAAGCGGACGCGGGCGGCCCTCACCATACTCAGGCATTACCGCCGCTACAAGGTGAAGAGCTACATCCACGAAGTGGCCCGGCGCTTCCAGAACGTGAGGTCCATGAAGGACTACGGCAAGCACGTGCCATGGCCCACGCCGCCCAAAGTGCTGCGGCGCTTTGAGGAGGCCCTGCAGACAATTTACCACAGGTATGAGAGTGGTCTTGTCTCTTCAGCCTAGCCCAGGTGGTGAAGGTCTATCTCGTTTCAGAAAAGTTGGAAAAATGCCTGAAGAGCATCAATGTAGTTGATAAGTTCAAAGGTGAAGATACTAGTGGCCTCTGGTACCCTTAACCAGGCAAAAATCTTTTTTTTTTTTCCCTAAGATATAGTCAGGATGAACATTGCATTTCCTTGCTTGGCCACCTTGCTCTTTTGGATTTGTTTATAAAGAGGAAACCAGCTGTGAAGTACTGGATATGCCATCGTGTTTCATGTTGCGGTTGGTTGAGTTTGTTGCTCAGCCAAATTTTGCTATGGAAGGACAATGAGGCTATAGATAAGCCAAGATATGAGCATGCAAAAACTTTATTGTGGGCAGTAGGAGCCAGTAGGAGCTTTCTGGGTGATAGGGAATGGTATTTTCTCTAAAAATGATATTTTGGGGATTAGTATTTGGGGAACAAAAGTGTTCCTGATATAAGTTGTATAGACTGTGGAAGTGATTCGAGGTTGTTTTTTCCTGCCAGGTGGAGGGCAAGCGAACTCATCCGGAGCATCCCGGCCCAGGACCTGCCCCAGCTGAGGGCCAAGGTCGCTGCCATGGAGGTGCTCAAGGGCCACAGAGCTGACATCGGCCTGCAAAGAGCCTGGGAGGGCAACTACATCGCACTGGTGAGTGCGAGTGCAACTAGCAGCACAGATAGAAGGGGGAATTGCCCACAGCTTGGGAAGGATCTGAATCTGAAATTGTGACTGGTGCTTTCTTGGGATGGAAAAGTGCTTTCAGCTTTCCTTGGGAAGTGGGTTTATGTAGTTTCAGAGGCTTTTTCTTTGACTAAGGTTAATTTTTCTGAATGCTAAGCAGAGTTGGAGTATTGCAATCACGTTAAATGTTTATGATTAACTCCAGCACCTGGTTCTCCAAGAGGCCAAAGTTAGGAGGGATGTCAACATAAAGCTAAGACTCTAGTTTATTAATCTAAGAATAATATTAATCGAATCTAAAATATTAATCTAATTCAAGAAATAATCTAAAGGCAAAATTCTCTTCCTCAGCAAGATCTGGTATCTCCTTTTACTGTCTTCCATTTGGTTTTGTGAAGTTTTGTGAAGTTTAAAGGGGAGTGAAAGAAGTCTCCGGGCTGGGCGGTTTGGCTGCGATTCTGGAGGGCCTGGCAGGACGTTGGGAAGCAGGAAGGAATATCGGCCCTGTCCTTGCTCTTTCAGAGGCCGGACAGCACTCAGGGCACGGGCTCCTTCACTCCCGTTGCCAACGAGCTGAAGCGCAAGGACAAGTACATGAACGTCCTCTTCTCGTGTCACGTCCGCAAGGTAACCAGCACGCGGGGCCGGCTGGGGCTCCCAGCCGAGGCGATGGTGTGTGGAGCAGAAGGCCGTGCTGGGGACGCTCCAGCAGGCTGGGAGGCCAAAGCAGGCCTGTTTCAAGGAGAACTGGCCATGCTTTTTGACTGGTGGGTGTCTCTGAACCTCTGGCACCAAAAGCTGCTTTACTCTAGGGATGACTTTGGCCTCTTCGTTTTCGAGGCATGAACATCTTAGCTGGATGCTGCATAACTGGTTTGCACTGGACTTCTTCCCCAGCCCATTGCTTTTGGTTAATTTGGTTGGTTATTTTTAAGGACTCATTAAAAAAATGTGCTTATATAAATTTTTATGGGTAGTTTGTCGTGATCTAGATTAAACTGTTTTTAAATGCCTTTCAGGAGATGATATTTAGAGTTTTACCAAATTACTAGACAAAAATAAGGTGGCAGGTCCAGACCCCTGTTTTTCCAGCGTTTTAAGCAGTTGTTTATTCTTTTTATGTTTAAACGTGTCCTATTGCAATTAGTCTCCACTGTGCAAGAGTGAAGTTGGTGCAGAATAGTTGTTTGTTGGTGTTACCTGCAAATATTAAATTTAGCACTAGCAGCAACAGTCATTTTGCATCACAAAATCTCCCTTTCTGACACAGCTGTAGCCCAGTAAATTATTTATGCAGCAGTGATTTGTGTAAATAGAAATCTCCTATTGCTTTCTGAGCATATTTCAGTGGAATATTCGATGGGTTATAGCAACTTCTCTCGAAGAGTGTGGTTTGCTGACTGAATGGGTGGTTTGAGTGAATATTGGCTGATTAGCGTTCGGATTAAAGGAGGATCGTGGATCCGAATCCAGACCTCCCTTAGAGCCGGCCCTTTGGCCGGGTCCTACAGGAGAATTTTGCTGCAGCCTTTTTCCACTTGAGGCGCAAAACAAAACAACTGGTGTTCTATATTGGTGGAAAATAGTTTAAATCTGTTGAAACTTACCATTGAAGTTTGAGTGTAGTGTTTCCATGCAAACTGAAATCACTGTAAAAATGCAATATTCAGTTCTTAAAGATGTGACTGCTTCGGAACTGTTCCTTTTCATTTGCGATATGCAGCGTAATCCTGCAGAAGGAGCAGGAATGCATCTTGTTCTATACGTCCTATTACAACGCTCATGTGTTGGAAAACCCTGTTTCCACCCCGGTTGGTTGCTTCTGTGTCCCATCGCTCTGGCACTGAGCAGTGTGCCGGTAGGGTAGGAGTTACCTGCTGCGGAACAGGTTCCCTCCTGAACCTGCGAGGTTGCCCTTGGAAGTGGAGAAGGCTTTTACTGATCACATGTGCTTTAAAAAGTAGAATAAATAAATATATAAATATAAATATATATATGGACTCCTATATTTATATAGATCCCCTAAGTAGGGATGCTAAAGTAACGCAAAGTAACCTGCGTTTGCCAGCAAAGCCACTGTGGGACAGGGAGAATTTCTTCTCATTCCCACTTTTCCTTTATAATTCCAGCTCATAAAGCTCATTCATTGTGGTTTTCTCCTCCTTTACCATTCTCATATATATTTCCCGTATATAATCCCACGTTACGTGAACAAGGGCCCAGGCACACCGCAGGGATGCGCAGAGCCCCTCAGAGGTTGTTCTCGCTGCTGTAGGGTTGTCCAGTCCCTTGTGCTAAACCTGGCTTCTCACAGCTGCCAAATGGGCTGCTTGTTCCTAGGCTGAAATGTGGCTCGTGCAGGGAAGCAAAGAATTAATTACAGAAGTGAAAATGTGATTAATCAATAGGTGGTTTTATTGCTTCCCGTAAACGATAAGCTTTAGCAAAGCATCGGTCCCTAAAGTAAAGCTGCCCACATTCGTTTTTAGTGTGTTTTTCCTGATTCAGCTGGTTTGGGGGTTCTCGAGCACGGCTGCTGCTGTTACGGGGTCCCTCCACCAGGTGAAAGGGCTTTGCTGGGGCGAGAGCGCGCGGGGTGGAGGTGCTACTTCATCCCCGGAGCTGCAGCACACCCGGCTCCAGCAACCTTGTGCAATTCCAATGTCTTCATTTCACCATGCGTAGAAACAGGATTTGACTTTCAGCAGCTATTAAAAAAAAACGAACAAACAAAAAACAGATATTTGCACCCTGCGCTTCATTCCTTGGATAGAAATGACATTAAAAGAGTAAGCACCAGTGACACAAATAAACACTCGCTAAGCTTGGAGTTCGTGTGGTTAAAAATTCTCTATTTCTGCAGAGAAGCTAGCTGTTGTGAAGATAACATGGCAAGTTGTTTACTAACCATGAAGTGCTTAGAGACACATTTTATTTTAGCCCGTGATTGACATTGTTATAGTGAAGGCAAGGAAGAAATGACAATCCCGAGCAGCAAGGGATGTGCCCTCCAAGTACCCGTAACGGGTAACGTTTTGTTGAGTGCATGGAGCCTTAATATCAACAGTTTGAGATGAATAAGAGCTAAGAGGGTCTGTTTGGACCATAACTTTGGGGTTGCTTTTTATAAAGGTGTAGGAAGACGCTTCAAAGCCTCACCGCTGGCATATGCATGAGCTTGCAGTAGGTATAGGTAAAAGCAGGTCACTTCTGCCTATGGAAAAATACATCTTTTTTCTCTGTGCTTTTTTTCAAAGGAAACGTTCAAACTTTTTGCCTTGGGAAAGCAAATGCATATTTCATGCGTGCTGTCAGATTTGTATTTTTTGTATCACCTGGGAGACAGCAGTTCTGCCTCTGTAGAATGAGGGTTTTCTTGCTGTTTCCTCCCCTGTCCTTTGTGACACTGAGGGTCCCTGCAAGGCCCAGCGCTGCCCGCACGCCGCTTCTGCCCGCCGCAGCATCCAGCATCGCCCTGGGAAGCTCTTGGAGGTGTCTGTTAAAAAACTAAAGCTTTATTTTTCCCCATTAGCTAAATTAGGAAGCGTTTGCGTTTGGATCAGCAAAGATATAAATAAAAAAAAAGCCCAGAAGGTGCGGAGAACACAATAATAGGGAGGGCTGTTCGCTGCAAGGGGGATGAAATGTATCTGAGAACATACGGCCTGGTTCTGCTCCCACAAAACTGGAGAATAGCAGCATTTGCTAGCGCTGCTATTCTCACCTTTATGTTCATAGCTCCCAATGTGACACCCCCCGTTAAGAAGGGCTGATTTTCCATCTCCAAATGCAGCATGAGGTGCTCAGGGCAGCAGACACCTGAACAAGGTGATTGCTTAGGAAGAGCCGGGAGGAGGAGGGTTCCTGAGCTGCGAGGATCCGCTGGGCCACTGTCCATGCCCGTCCATGCGGCCCTCTGGCTTTTGGGCCGGTTTATTGCTCCGTGCAAGCACCAGAACTGGCAGGGAAACATCAGTAGGAAGTGGAATTTGAAGCACGCTCACAGGATTATTGCAATTTTTATTGCCTTGCTAAACCAGGGCACTCTTCCCATGCTTGCTCTATGGGCAGCAACCTTCTGGCCAGAGAGTTTTTGTATAGAGCAGGTTCCTCTGCTCTTTAAGGTCTTCTGTGTTTATTAATACGGATTCTGGACTGGAAATGGGACCGGGGCAGCGAGGTTCTCCATGGTGTGGGGTCAGGGATGGAGGTGGGGACACTCGGGAAGGAGAGGAAGGCCAGTGTGGATGGGAGATGGTACATCAGGAGGTATGCAGGCAGCATCCTGAGACTCTTCTTGAAGTTAAAATATTTGGAAACTTAAGTCTACAAAGCAGCAAATCTGAGTTCTCTGGGGGCAGATCCCAACCAAAACCACAGGTCTTGCAACCGAAGAGGCTTCCTTGTCTCTCTAGCTTTGCCTGCAGCTCCCGGTCCTGGAGCGGGGGTTTCTCCTGCCCAGAGAGTCCGGAGGCAGGAGGCTCCTCGGCCACATCCCGCTCTCTGGATCTGTTCTGCCGCTGGGCGCAGAGCGCTCACCAAGGAGCACCACGCACTGCTAACCTACTTTCCCTAGGCCATTCTGTGTTTCATAGCCTTTTTTTTTTCCTTCCATTCATCTGCTTCCTAAAATAATCCCAGTCATTCAACATCTCTTCCTGTGAGGTTTTCTGGGCCGGCAGTTGTTTCTTCACCTTCTCTGAACCCGTCACAGGCCTCCAGGATCCCTTCGTTCTCCACCCCAGTGCTCTGCACCATCATCCGCATGAGATGGTGGCAGCCAGGCTAGAGCTCCCCGTGCTGGTCCTCAGTCCGTGCTGACACCCACTTTGTTTTCAACCTCCTTGCGCGTTTGGGCCGAGATGTGTCCCAAGCCATCTATAACCCTCGACCCTTCCTTTTTCCTTCACTGATGTTGGTTTAAAGCCGTCACATAGCTCTCTATTTCCTCTCCAATTTGCATCCCTTTGCCTTAATCCACAGTCTACTGCCTGAACGGATTTAAATTCTTCAGTTGTCTTTCGATTTTGCTAAGAAAATCCAATCTATGCTCATTTGCCTCATCCCCTCACCCCCGTCCACTCTTCCCAGCTATTTAATAAATATTATACCAGTATGATACCACCGATAACACTGCTTTTTTGCCACGAAGAAGAATATTCTACCACATTCCCCGGTGCAGCTGGGCGGGATGGAGCCCACCAGGATGGGCAGCCCCAGGGGATCCCTGCCAAGGGCAGCGGGAGAGGCGGCCGCTTCGGATGCGCCGTCTTTACAGGGTGCTGTGGAAGGAGTCATTATTCCGGGTGTAAAACCCTCCTCTGGAGAGAATATCAGTGTGTTTCTTGTAGCAACATCGTCTTCCCCTTCTTTTTTTGCAAGCAATTCCACTAATTCCAGAAGGTATCAAAAAGGGTTTTCCTGACTATTATCTTTATCTGTCCCAGATCAGTCATTGTCGTCAAGGTACAATGTTCAGCACCTTGTAGCCTTTGAGAGAGTATAATTTTAAGGAACAGCTGAGTATCTTTACACATAGTTTTTTAGCAGTGACCTCTTTGACAGTGTTTTTGAAGATTTAAGGTGTTGATTTCCCTGGGATTTGGGGAATGCTCTTGTTTGGAGCATTGGTGGCCAAAGGTGAACTTGGAAATGGAAACATCAGAATACTTAGAAGGAGGAAAAACAATATCATTATGTGACCAACTCAACTTTCTGTTAGACCAAGAATAAAGGTATCTTCCTTGTGCTCAAGCCCTCCTCGCACGCCGTGGCCGGGATGGCTGGTGCTGGCTGTCATTGCTTTTCTCTGCGTCCTGGTTATGCAGACAGGGTCCCGGCTGGGGGGTGTTTAGAGTCGAGGTTGAAGTGAACCAACTTCTTGTTTGTGCCTGGGGCTATTCCCTGCGGCTGGGGTTGTGCAGCCAGGTTCTGCTGCTGCAGACGGGCGCTGAGATCCCGCAGGATGATGCCCAGTTCCCCACTGAGCTCTAGTGTGGGTCTATAATTGGTCTTTTAGAGCGTAGAGCCTGATGGCAACATTAAGATATCAAGATATTAATGTTTCCCAATGGCAACAGTAAGCTGTGTTTGCTGAGCCCTTGGCAACTGCCAGAATTGTTCAGAGAATGAGAAGTGCCTCCGGTTGGTATCTTCATCCCCAAGGGTGAAGACTGCGCAGCCTCCCTGAGCCCTGTCCTAGGCCCAGCACCTTCCTGGGGAGAATTTCATTTTTTCTTATGTCCGCTGGGATTTGTGCTGCCAGAACCTCTCCTGTTGCATGCTGGCCCCTTGCTCAGTATCTCCTGGACGTTCAGCTCCAGCGGGACGGGACAGCCTGGAAGGGGCACGGGGCTCCGGTGTCACCTCCCGCCCCTAGACCAGGCGAGCCCTGTCTCTGCCCAGGACAGGAGCGAGTGGTGTCAACCCTCTGCAGCCCCAGGCCATGCGGGCTTGGGTCTTCTCCTGTGACAAGTTCTGTGCGTCATTCCTTTGGGGTGACAAAACCACATAAACAACATAGGAAAAACAGGCATCTACCAGCGTTTGGAGCCTGCTCCGTGGACGAACATGTAAAAAGTCAAGTATTTCTAGCAGAAAGCATCAAAATCCTTTAGCTGATCTACATCCTGGGCTGTGCTGCGTTGTCCCAACCCCGTGGGTGACTTTGGGAATGTTTCTTCTCTGACACACTGTACTTCTGGGTTTAGAATGGGATTGTGAAATTCCCTTTCCAGTGTTCCGAGATCCCTGGAGTAAACCGGTCCCCAGCTTTGCACACACTTGCATGTGTTCAATGCTGGAAACGTTTGCCCTGCAAGTTGGAGTGACTGGAAAAACCATTGCTCCTTCCTAGGTGAATCGCTTTAATAAGGTGGAGGACAGAGCGATCTTCATCACGGACCGGCACCTCTATAAGATGGACCCGATGAAGCAGTACAAGGTGATGAAGACCATCCCACTCTATAACGTAAGTACGAGGGCGGGAGACCTCAGACTCTCCCTAGTTGTGGGCATTTTTCCGTCCTTAGAAAAGAAATAAGACCTTGGTTTAGATTTTTAATGTATTTTTTGTCTTTAAAACACTATAAATGCAACATGTTTATCTTCAGAAGAGCTGCATCATGCAAGTTTTTAATTTCAGGAAATAAAATAAAGGCTGGAGACCAAACTGCTCATCCCACTCTCTTTTGCTCCCTCTGTTTTCTTATTTATTTGCAGGGCATTGCAGGGGGTTTTGCATTTCACAGCGCTCGTGACACCAATTCTGTGTCTCCGGGGGCTTGCTCCATCCCTCACGTTGTTTGATTTGATTTGATTTTTCCGTACACTTGTTCATGTTGAATGTAAATCTTATCAAAGCCCAATTCTGAATTAATTCCGAGTTTTCTGGCCCACGGGGGAGCAGAGTTTAGCAGCCAGCGACAGAGCAGCAGATTATCACTGTTGGGAAGGAGGATGGGGGAAAAGCTCGTTTTAGCTCTCGGCATCCCGGGGAGTGGAACACCGAGGGGCAGCGCCAGGACAGCAGCCGTGCTTGGAAAAGACATTCCTGCCCCTTGCTTGGCAGCTGCGGGTCGTTTTCCTTCCTGCCGTTGTGCTCCCTGATATTATCTCTTAATTGCATGAAACACTTGTCAGCAGATTACGCTGCTCCATGGCTGCTCTTGATGCAAACTGACTTGTTAGAACACACAGTGATGCCAAGAAGCAGATTATTCTTTCATATGTATTGGGTTTTTTTTCCCCCCAAATTGTCCAGATGAACTCAGTGTCAGGATATCCCTTAAGTAAAATCTAATTCCTCACAATTTCTCCCTATTAATTTTCTGCCCCCTTATCCTGGACTAGTGTAATTCCCTTGCTCTGTTAGTGACTGTAGAGAAATCTCTATTTATCCAGCTGTGGCCAGGTGTCTCCCTACCTGTCCTGCAGCTGGTTTAGTGGTAGAGCTGCACGTGGAGCGAGGCCAGGTCACTGGGGAAGGTCTTTAGCTTTGTTACTATTGGTAACCTGGAACTTTTCCTCCTAAATCCTTAATGCTTTAAAAGCTCAGGGAGGCAAGTAGACCTATTTGGTGCAATTTATGGGTCACCTGTGGAAAATGCATGGAAATGTGCGTAATTAATGGGTTTTACAATGCATGCAGGTCTTAAATCGTATATCCACTCTTGTGGAGTGACGGCTGCTGTAATGAATGCTAATTATGGTGCTCTCTTCTTTGCATTTCTGCTGACAGCAAAGCAGCTTCTGCTTCTGTATCTTTTGCTTTTGGAATACTTGAATTTTAAGGGATAGAAATCAGCTTTATTTGTAAATCCGCAGCTATTCCCTTTTGCAGCCTATGGCTGTGAAAGGTTTTCCTGATTGGATCCTCTCCTTGATCCGAATCAAGAGTATTTTGCACAGGAAGAGCTGCCTAAAAACACCTTCAGTGACTCATGCTGATGTCAGAGCTATCACTGAGTGGAAGTGCATGAAATGAAACACCCAAGACCAGAAATATTTGTATTTTCCCCACATTTCGCAAATGTAACTCATAACGCTTGGTGCTTGGGGGTCCGTCAGACGTGTCCTAGAAGGACACAAGGGGACCTGGATTGCCGTACGGATGTGGTGGGGGGAACCAGGGTTGACCTCTCCAGCACGGAAAGGAACACCCGCCCCGCGACCGCCAGCAAGCTAGGCTGTCCGCATTGCCAATGCGCCCCGGAGCCGGAGCATCCTCTGGGATGTGGTTGCCATGGAAATCTCTTTGGAGACAGTCAGCTGATGTCTGCTGGTGCCCGAAACTTGTTTGCAGCTGGAGAAATCATGCTTAGAGCTGCCTTTAACTCTGTCTATGCGTGCGGGGTTGAAGCGCAGCCCTCGGCTGCCTCCCAGGTTCTGCTTTCTGCTATTTGGGGTACGAGGAACCTGGGATATTGTGCATGGGATTATGGAGCAATAGCTTTCCTCTGGAGCCAGTCTGGGTTTCTGGAGCAATATTCTGCTTTTTGGAATGATTTTGCAGCCATTTCAAAAGTGCTAATTGCCTTTTTATCCTTAGCTGGAAGGGGAAAAAACAGAAACTGATAGTGGCAGGGAGGAGTTGAAAGGGGTTGAGCAGCAGAAGAGACCTTATAGCATCCGATACGGGATGTTCTGTGGGTGCCAGGAGGGCTTTTCCCACCTTCAAGCAGAGCTAATATTTCGTATTTGTAAATATTAAGATAAGCAACTTGACTGAAATCCTCTTTTGCCTTATTTTTCTTATGGCAGACAGTCTTTTGCATTTGGGAATAGGGAAAAGTTGAAGAGCTCTTGAACTTCTTGTGCAGTTGGGTTAAATAACCGAAGTCTGAAAAGTCGTTTTGCATCTGGCGACTGTGACTTGTTCATTCTCCACAGCTGATGCACACAGAAAACCCTCAGAGCAGCAGTCCCAGAGCTGCTGTTGTGATTGCAGAGTGGTATTTAAGCACGCAAATTAATTTTAAGGGACATGAGGAACCCAGGCAAGCTGTTAATGTCTGTGCATCAAGTGTAGCTTGTTTCCAATGTATTTATAACCTCAAAACATTGTGAATGGTAGAGAATAATCTCCCTCTGCAATGGATAGCAGCCGGTAGCGGTTCTCTGCTCAGTGCCCAGGATAGCAACAATTAGACCATCTCATACCGTGGTATTAGAGCCTCTCCGACCAATTTTTTGCTCTGGTGAGCTACTGCGAGGCAGCAGCTCGCAAGGCACCTGCATTCATGCGGTGCCAGCCCGGCTCGGTGCCCACGCCGGCTCGTGTGCGTGCACAGCACGGTGCAGCGAGGGCGCTGCCATGCTGCGCTGCAGTGAGGGGCTGCGGGGCTGCGCTGCAGCGAGGGTGCACTATAGCAAGGGTGCTGCGAGGCAGCATGGTGCAGCAAGGGGACTGCGGGGCTGCGCTACAGCCAGGGGCTGCAAGGCTGCGCTGCAGCGAGGGGGTACGAGGCTGCGCCGCAGCGAGGGGCTGCGGGGCTGCGCTGCAGTGAGGGGGCTGAGAGGCTGCGCCGTAGGGAGGGGCTGTGGGGCTGCGATGCAGTGAGGGTGCTGCTCTCCCGCCTGCACAGGACACTCAGGGCTGCAGGAGGAGTTTTGGGAATAGGGGAATAGTCCTGGTGAAACTTGGGTGACGGCCAAACTGGAGGTGGGTGTCCAGACTCTCCTGCGGGTGATTCCTGCTCCTGGAAGCCCTGTGCAGTCTCTATTTTGGGGTAATATCCTTCCATCACAGGCAATGGGGGTGCACAGAAGGGGTTTTTCTTTGCAAAGGGACTGAGATTTTTGGTGTCACCAAAGAGGCCATCAGAGCCTCTCGCTTTGGGGAGAAGGTGACTCCCTCTGCAAAGCTCTGGATGTCTCCAAGGAGTCGGATAGTCCTCAGATGGACAGCAAGTGTCTGCTGGAGTTTTCCTTTGGTCTCTTATCCTTCTCCCTCTCCCCACCGATTTGTTAAATAGCAGTTAGCCTCTTTATTCTTTTTTTTTCTTTTTTTTTTTTTTTTACCATCTTCACATGTTTCCCTGCTGTAGGTATATTCAGCCAAAAGGTTTTCCACTCTTAAGGGTTTTCTGCTTTCGCTTTGTCATCCGACAGGGGGAAGATGAGGACAAAGCCTTTAATTTGCCATGTGTGTGAACTGCTTTAAAAGGAGCAGTTACTTAACAGAGAACAAAAAGAAAAAAAAAATCCTACTTTTTTATTTTGTCAGAACAGCAGGACCTTACTCCATGACTAAATACTGCAGTTATCACTGCTTTGTGGGGTTGGCAACTTATATTGTTCACCGAGATGCTTTTAGGAAGCTTCATTCTTGTGTTATCTGCATATCATTACATCCCCAGGGCTGCATATGTGAATTTGAGTGGAAAACCTGGTTGCTGGCCAGACTCCTTGTTGCTGTTTTTATTTGAAATGAAAGCAATAAAGAGGCTCGTGGCTCCGTGCACTGCCGGGTGCGGAGCCGAGGCGCTGGGGAGGCAGCTCCACTGCTAGCACCAGCCCGTCCGTTTGCGCTGGTCCATCGGCTCTGGTGACCAGGGCAGGGTGTAGGGTGTGCAGAGGTCTAGGTGAGCTGAGCCCTGGGGGTTCCTCTCCCTTTTTCTGCATTTGGAAGGATTGCTGTTCCCCTAAACATTGTTCTTAGTGGCAGTGGAAGTTGAGATGCAGCATGGCACGTTGGAGAGGAAAGCCTCAATGCAAGATTGAATCTGGCGAGCAGCAAAGATGAGATGTGTTGGTGTATGTAACGGCTCTTGCTTTCCCTTCGCAGCTGACAGGGTTGAGCGTCTCCAACGGGAAGGACCAGCTCGTGGTCTTCCACACCAAGGACAACAAGGATCTCATTGTGTGTCTGTCCAGCCAGCAGCCCCCCAATGACAGCAGGATCGGCGAGCTGGTGGGCGTCCTGGCCAGCCACTTCAAGAGGTCAGTGTTGGGCTTCATTTCCTTTGAAAACTCGAGCACAGCGAAGTGGAGACTCCACCTTGAGATGCCGGTCTTGAGTTTTATCAGTGCCCACTGCGTTGTTTGGATCCTGGAGCAACATTTTCCCTTGTATTTTGGGGATATGTGGTTTGAACAACCACAGTTTGGTTGGCCCGTCTGCCTTCCTTGTGTTGGAGCACGGGTATTTATGTGTTTGAGTGTGGAACATTGCTTCATCGATGCTTTTACAGTCAAACTAATGTGTAATGCTAAAATGCAACTGTTCTCTCAATTTCTGTTACCTCTACCTCCAATATCGGTAGTGCTTGAGTTGCCAAGTGTCACCTCTGCTTCCCTGCACATCGTCTTCTCCTGCAGATCACAGTGCAAAATCTCTTTTCATGGTGGACTGCAGTGCATTGAGCTCCTTGCACCTGTAGCTGACTCAGCAATAATGAACTTTACACCACGGGGTGGGGTCAGGCCTGTCCCCCTGATGTGCCCAGCAGTGAGTGCACTGCAGGACTGCAGGTCCTCAAAGAGAACTGCTAGAAACGGCCAGTGGACGGGGCAAACTCAGGATCAGGCTTGGTTTGTGAGCAGTAAAGAGGAGACTTTATGGCTGAATATTCCCATGGATCTGCAAGTGGCAGGATAGTGAATGTGGACGGTGTTGGGTAACCCACGTGGTTGTTTGTGTTTCAGTATTTCAAGAAGAGGATGCTACTTCTCACCACTTCTCACTGCTTGAGTGTAAAACTGACATTTGACACTACCGTTGGGCAAAAGTGATAAATTAATCAGAAATGAATTCTCAGCATTAAAACACCTTGTTTTGTGAAATTCGGTGCTGAAAAGCAACAGAAACTAGCTCCCTTTTTTCTCCCCTTTGTCTAAATGTAGCTTAATTTGCAAACGTACCTGCTCTTGCAGGATCAGAAGATTATGGGGCATAACCTGGAGAGAAATGCTTCATTTCTAGAATCCTGCAGCAGCTCTTTGACGTTTGACGTATTTTGAGTAAAAGTGAACCTTTTTCAGACATTTTTAGTGCCTTAACGAGGCTTTGCAAAGCCTTTGCAAAGAGCTATGAAATCACAAAAATTTTTGCTTATTCCCCAGATCCTTTATTTGCACCCTGTTTTACTGTTCCTTTGGTTCAGGCATTGCAGCCTATGTATGCACTGCAGCTCAGCATGAGGCATTAATATATACCTAAATAGGAATGTATATTTTGTGGCCATCTGTATAAAATAGTGTGAATTTCCTATAAGAATATAAACTATTGAATTTTTTAACTTTCTTATCCTGATTTAGAAATGACATTTTTATCATAAAAATAATGCTCTACTTTTATCACCGTAATCACCGTCCATGCCGGAGCGGTCCTGGTGCCTCCCGCAGGCATTTGGTTTCCTAAGTCCCCAAACGTGAGGCTTTCCCACACCAAAGCAGCACCTGTACCCTCAGCAGATGGGAATAGCCCTGTGTTCAGCCTGTCTCCATTTCCTCCGCGTGCCAGGATGCTGGGAAGCAGCTGGGATTAGCTGGCCCATGAGGGAGTTCCTTGCTCTGGGGGGATCAGCCCGATCCGAGTGTTGGGTTTGGCCATCGCTCATCAGGAGGCTGTTTCCGCAGGGAGCAAGAGGATCCAGCGGCGACACGGAGCCCCAGAGCTCCATTCTGGGGTCTTGAGAGTGGCACTACCGCTGCGGCTTGGGCAGAGCTGGTTGTCTTAGGTAGGAGGGTCCCATCTGAACCTCTCTGTGAATAGGAAGAATTTCCAGCTCTCTGGACACCGGGCCTGAGATCACTGCAATGGTTCTGCGGAGGATAAGGTTGTGCCACCGCGCTCGGCTGGGTGCAGTGTAGTGTTTAATGCTGCCTGGGTCATAAAGCTGTAAATGTCTACGCCGGCCGCTCCGCTGATTCCCGCAGTGTCTGCGGCCCCGTCACCGCGTTGCTTGCAGGCGCGCTGAAAGCGGAGCAAAAACCCCTCCGTGCCGAGCGCCAGCAGAACCGCACTCGCCTAGAGGTAACGTTGCATTTTGTGCTGCGCTTGGAGGCCTGTCGGGCTCTTTTAATCATTGGTGTCCGCCGGATTAATTTGCCTGAGCTCCAGCTTTTTATTCCGGCGTGCCTTGGAGCCAGTTGCGCTGGCGCCATTGACCAAGCAGTAATTCATAAAATCGGGTACTGCGCTAGGAGGAGGTGCTCTCAGTGCCATTATTTCATTGGAGAAGCAGAAAAATTTGGGTATTTCAGTGTGATTCCCATGCACGTGCCTCTCGTGCAGAAAAATTTGGGTATTTCAGTGTGATTCCCATGCACGTGCCTCTCGTGCATGTAGGATAGGGAGTGCATGCATACGTGTATATATAGTGATTAAAAAAGGAGGGAGGATGGAAATCTTGACCCCTCAACCTTTCAGAATGACCTGAAATACACTCATGACTGGATTATTAAACTGGATTTCTGCAGCGTGCACCTGGCGTGAACTGCAGCAAGGTTTCTTCACTGCAGCTTGAGACTTCTTAGGTTAAATGCTCCAAGGAAGCAGATCCTGGGCCAAAATGTTTATGGTGTAAGTGGAATAGGGAGCCTGTAATGGGACAAGAAGCTCTGGTGGAGCTGAGGCTCCCACTGATTCGTCACCCGCATCGCTGGAAATGAGAGAGACAAAAGCTGAGTTTGAGGCTGTGGAGTCCCAAGCTCTTGTGGCTGCTCATGTTCTCCCTCCTTTAGGGCCTTTAGAAAAGCCTCCAAATCTTCCAAAGTGCATTTTATATTTTATTTTATTTTATTTTATTTTATTTTATTTTATTTTATTTTACTTTACTTTACTTTACTTTACTTTACTTTACTTTACTTTACTTTACTTTACTTTACTTTACTTTATTTTACTTTATTTTATTGCAAAGCCTCCTATACATTCCCAAAGCAATCGCTCCGCTTTGAGCATCCCTATTCGCGTGTGGACCGACCGGGCTTTAAGATGCTCCCAGAGCTGCCCTGGGGGCTCTGCTCGGCGGTGGCTTTGCTGGAGGTGCCACAAAGCGGCTAATGGGCCCCGGGCTGGTTGTGCTTGGAGCTGCTGCATTGAAATGGAGATGCTGCTGGGGAGGAAAATGGGAAGCCAAGAGTACTTGTGAGCTCCAAGTGCCGCCCCTGAATATCTGCTACAGGGGAATTGCTTTAAAAGTGTGCGTGAGCTAAAAATGCCCCAATCTGAATTGCAGGTGATTTGGGGAGATTAAGTGTGTTTGGTCTGAGCAGAGGCATTCACAAATGTGGTTTCTTGCCTGGGTTTTGATATGCGTGGAGCTTCCCACAAGGACCTAATGCTCTGTTAAAAGATTGTCATTAGCGGTGTTTAGGGTGAAGCTTGAGGGGGATTTGTGTTCCTAATGTGAATGCAGAGACATTTGCCTGATAAAAAAGGGAGAAACTCCTTAAATACACATTTTCAATGGGCTGTGCATGTGTGAACAGGAGTGTTCTGCATTGCTTTGATGCCATCTGTAAAAAAGGAGGAGATGGAGCTTGGATTCTGGTTTGTTTGTAGTGGGGGTGGGAAAATTGCTCTGTTTGATGCTGAACACAATGTTCAACACACATTAGTCAACATGAGGGTCCAGTTTACTTAAAAATCTATTCAATAATCTCTATTTTACTGCATTTGACAGTTTTTTAAGTGACAGGGAGTCAATCTGCAGAAGGGAAAAGCCTCTGCAAAAGGAAAAATAGGTTTTATATATAAAAATAGATGTAAAAAATAGAATCTATTTTATATGTAAATCTTCAGCTCTTGCAGAATTTTGAATCCCTAATTTGGCTGCTCGGCCTTGTTTCTACATCTAAAAGTCAATTCCTTTCCCTGATGACTCGAATGGAGCAGTTTATCATGTTTTATGCTTTTGCTGTGCATGTAGGAAGGTTTATGGGTCCTTGGCCTGCGAGTGCTCATTGGAATTCGTAGCGTGGAGGCTCTCTGGACGCAGAGACACCTCCAAGGTGCTTTATATCCGTGCGTAACGCAGATGCTTTCCATGCTGGGAGCAGTCTCGAGGCTAAGGGTCCCTGTGACGCTGAGAGCTCTCCTGGGCTGCAGAGTTTGGCACAGGGAGAAGCTGCTGGAGCTGGATACACTTCCAAGAGGGTTGAATATTCCCGAGGTGTCTTGCTTGGCTCTTCCTGAAACTGGTGTTTTCTGGAAATCCCACACGGGACACTGAAAAAATCATTAAAGACTTGGAAAATTTGGAAGCAGCTTTCAGCAGTGGCTGTAATTCCACTGCAAACAGCTCACCGTGACCCGAAGTTGCTCTTCAGGCTGCATTAAGGCAGCAGTGTTCCGGGCTCCCTAGCTTTGCTTTCAGCATGGATCCAGAAGATTCCCTGGAGAGGGTAATACCGTGTGAAGAGGTGAATGAGGTGAATGGGGTTTTTATTTTTAAACTTGCAGAGCTGTTTCATTTTGCAGAAACACTTCTGAACGGTCTTGCTGGTACTATTTCACATATTCTTTTTTACACTTTTGGGGCACGCTGTTATTTTCCGTTTTAAACCACGGAGCTCGACGCTCGGTCAAGGCTTGGCAGGCTCAAAACCAAACATCCTTTCGGTCCACGTGGACCCAACCCGGAAGCTTTCCGGTCCGCGAAGACACCAGCATCATAGGAGAATCCCGCAGCGCCGCAGGGCATCTCAGCCGGATCCTCGGATGTTGTAGGGTCGCTGCATGCAGCAAGCAGAGGCTGCAAATCCCGATGATCCCAGTTGTCCTCAAGCAAAGCCCTGGCTACCTGCTGCTCCAGGAGCCTTTCCCTGCTCGCAAACAGATGGCCCCAAGTTGGCTCCCCTTGCCGGGCTTGGTTTCCCCGGCAAGACGGGATTAGCAAGTGTCAAAGGCCCCATCTGCCCCCAGCAGCTGCCCTGGCTGCGCTGGGAACCTCCCGGCAGCGGCGATCTCAGACCCATGAAACTTTTCCATATTTTTGTTGTATTTGCTGGGGCTCGGGAGGGTGCCCATCTGCCTCCAGTGCTTAAGCAAAAGGCTATTTTAGAAAAAAAAAATCTCCTTCATAGCTTCTTTTTTTAATCTTTTATACTCCTCTCTGTAGTTTGTGTGCTACTCTGGTTATTCCAAGCTGTTTTACTTAACTAAGATTTTTTTTTTTTCAAAAATGATAACCTTGGATGGGCTGTGGATACAGATATATTTTGGGCACCAGGGTGGAGCCTGAAATCCCTGTGAACTCCCTTCATCTCCCGTCTACAAGATCCCGGCCAAAACGTTTAACCTGTTTCCTTCCATCTCTCAAGCTCTCATTTTCCATTTTCTGAGTGAGCTGCTAAAGATGCTTTGCAAACCTAAGACAAAAAGTAATTTCAAGGCCTTTAAAATGCTTAAAGGGAGGAAAGTTTAATAAAATAGACTGCCCAGCTTTTTAAAAATCTGCTTTGAGACAACAGAGGAAATAAGCATTTCCTTATTTAAATCTGCAAATATTTGATAATTCGCCCATTAAAAAGGCAACTGTTACTTGCAATCTTATTTAAAATAAAAAATCTCACCCATGCACAAGATTTCGCTCTGAGCTTTGCACTTTATAGAGTTTTGAGAAAAAGAAAATTTCGTCTTTTTGGTTTGCTTTCTTTCCATTTAACTCCCACTGGCTGCATGGCAGCACACGGGCTCCGTGTTTGAGTGGTTCTTTGGAAGGTTCCCTGCTCCCAAGACTGCTCGTCCTGTCCCATAATTAACCTTTTTTTATGGGGTGTTTTGGTTGTGTTTCCTGGACAGGGTGGCTCATCTTTCTGCTGAAACCTGGAGATGTGCTTGCACCACCTTGCTTGATGTCTTCTGCAGACATCTAAGGAGCCTAATTTTTAATTAGAGACTGAAAACTTCTTATTAAAATGTTATGTCGCAAGAAGCTTTCTGAAGCCAAAGTGAAATAAATTAGTGCCTAAATCTAGCTGACTTTACCAAAAAGAAGGAAAAAACCTATTTATTCTTAACATTTATAATTTATAGCTTTTACTTTTGTCTTTTTTTTGCAAAAGGTTTAAAATTTTATGTCTGAGCTGACTTTTTTTTTAGTTTTCTGTTTA
Organism: Crypturellus undulatus; assembly: GCA_013389825.1. Taxonomy (NCBI): domain Eukaryota; kingdom Metazoa; phylum Chordata; class Aves; order Tinamiformes; family Tinamidae; genus Crypturellus; species Crypturellus undulatus. The sequence goes on along the minus strand of VWPW01009035.1, from coordinate 18,059 downwards.
AAAAAAAGCCCACTGGAAAGAGTAAAGCCAGCATGTAGAAGCACATTCATGGGATAAATTGGAGCATATTGACTTAATATGTTGAGCCTGGCATATTGCTGGCCTTATAAATCCTCTTTTCCAAGCTCCCTCGTTGTGATACCCCTGGGAATATGGCACGGAGCTCATGGAGGTCGGCACAGGCTTCCTTCCTCCTTCCCTTGGGACAGGTTGGCCAAGGGACTTGTTGACCATCGCACACAGGGGAGGTAAGAGCTGAAATCACAGCTGGGAGAAACCTCTGTATTCGCTTGTTTGGCAACTGCTCCTTGCTCTGCTCTCTGATTCCTTCCGCACAATGTCTTGGTGCTCCCCAGCCATCGTCTCAAACAAGAAGGGGGATCGTCAGTAGGACGGTCACCCGTCCAGAAATGCGGGACAAATTGCTTAAGAGCAATTGGAGGAAAGGACCCAAAGAAGAAATTAGCCTCGACGAGTTGTAAGAAAATTCGCCTGGATTGGAAGAGCTGATGGGGTGGATTTGGGAGCTGCTCGGCATCTGCGGGAAAGGTGGAAGCGTTCTTCATCAGTGCTGCAACCTGTATTTTTTTCATCTATCTGGAGCCAGACAGAGCTGTTGCATGATGCTGAGGTGATGAGGGGGCAGACGCGTGTTCAAAGTGGCTGAACTGGATCATCTCCAAAGGTCCCTCCTAACCTCAGTCGTTCTGTGATGCTGTGACATGGACTTGAGTGTGGCCAGAGGAGAAGGGACTCGGATGAGCGCATGCCCTGGATGACTTGTCCTTGCTAACACGTGGCTGAGCAGCTGGAAGGACAGGCTCCGAGAAAAGCCTCTTGCAGATGTGGCCATTGGAAAACAGAACTTCCTTTTGGAGAAAGGGAGATTGGGGAGTGCTGCAGGTCTTTCTCCTTCAGCAACGTGCGTCACACATCTCCCTCCATCTCTCCATCACCACCTCATTGGTTTGGTTGGCATCTTCAGCAACGGTGACAGCCTGGTGAATTCAGGTGCAAGATCTGTGAAGCCTGACCTGGTTTCTGATTTCCGCACTGTTTTCATTCAGGGATGCTGAAAGAAACAACAACAAAAAAAATCCCCACAAAATTTCCACATTACAAAATGTCATCGTAAAGGATCTAGCCTTCAAATGTACTGCTGGTGCCAGACTAATGGGCAGATCATATTGAGCGCTCTAAGGCCTGGAAAGGATCAAAGTGACACGTTGTTTTGCCTTGAAAACTTGGATTTTTTTGAGCAGAACACAATGTGCTCAAGGAGATGATTGTGGGGAGAGGCTGCGGGCAACTCGTGGCGCAACCGCTTCTCCATGGAGGAATGGGATGAGCTCAGATCATTACCAGAAGGATCTACCATAGCAATCCCTTGATTTAATGGCTCTCCATGTCGTCCTTCCGGTGCTTGGAAGCAGTCCGTCCTCTTCGGGGGAGTTCAGCCGGGAGTGGTGGCAACTGCCCACACCTTTGGCATATCCACTGGCTTCCGTGCTACAGCAGCTGCTGCGGGGATAGAAAACAACAAAGCGTTGTCATCGGGTGACACTCACTGGCCTGAGCAGTAGTTGGCCAAGTGCTTTTGCAGCTGTCTTGTTCCCCACATATGGACTAAGCAGTAGAAGAAGTTAGACTTCTAGAGCACCTTGCTCTTCCTTCTGAAGGCCAGATTCCCAGATTCCATCATTTTGACTTGATGATTTGGACATAGCTCGTGCTCTTTCGTTGCAGATAGTTTTTACTACGGATTTATTTTTTGGAGTTTCGTGTAGATTGGCAGTGAACAGTATCCATCTGCTGTAGAAAAGCAATCATGAGCATGGGACCTACATGGGACTGCCATCTTCTTGCTTTGAAACCCCTGGGATCCTGTGCCAAATAAAGGATGAGGAAAACACTTGAGGTCCTGGATTGGATTGTGGAAGCACTACGGCTTGTTTGTTGGTGGAAGAATTTCCCGAAATGGCAGGTACGGTAGTTTGTTCTGGATGGGTTGTCTCCCTTCTGCAGTCTGGACCTCTGTCTGTGGGGCAGAGCTGTGTTCCAGGCTCGGCATGTCCCCCGGTCACTGCTTGCTTTGCAAAGCGCCGCAGAGAGAAGGGCCATGCTCGGCTTTTTTTCCCATCTCCCTCATTTTTGCTCCTGAGATGCTACAGAACAAGATCGCTACATAGGGGAAGGAGGGATGGCTGCAGGGAACAGCGTCAGGAGGTTGACTTCCCTGGCCAAGAAACCTGAGCAAGGGAGAAGAGGTGTTAGAGATGGAAGATGATTCTGCTTTGAACCTACTGAGTCCATCAAATCTCCTTGGCGTAAAATAGGACAAATTTGCCGTATGCTTCAGCAGCAGCTCCTGATATAACCAGTCCACAAAGCTCTTGGAGTGGTTCAAGTGGTTCAGGTCAGAAGATGCTCCATGTCAATGGTGGAAAGGGTTGGCTTCGAGAACATAGTAGGTTCCTCCAAGCGTGCCACCTGGCTGCTGTTGTTTACCCGGCTTCCTTCCAGCAGCACCAACTCCAGTGCTGACAGCAAACAAAAACAAAAACAGAAAAGGGAGAGAGAAAGACCCATCTCAGTTGTATTTCCTTGTAAACTACTTAAAACTCTCTTTGCTCATCCTCTTTGCAGTGCGTGCTGGAGTGCCGGCCGGCTCGCTGACTCCAAGGAATTGCTCCCAGAATGAGAACGAAGGTAAAATACGGCCCCTTGTTCACTCAGCAGGAGTTGATGAGAAGAAATGTCTTTTTTTTTATTGCATCATTTAGATTTTTCTCTCTTTTTCCCACTTGTGATGTATTATTCCCCTTTTTGACCTCTCCACTCCACTGTGTGTCCTGATGGTGATGTTTGAAGAGATGCCATGGAATTGCGGGATGCCTTAATCTTTTGATTCCTTTTTGGAGGAAAATTAGCCTTCTGCTTCAGTCCTCTTGGAACATCAGAGCAGTGCTGACTGAAGCCTGGGATCATCATTTCTGAGGGAAAATGACCCCACAGAGGCAGTTGTTTAACAAGCACCTTATACCTACTGGGGTCTGTTTTTATAGAGCTGTCGTATAAGGCTTTGTCCTTACAAAGTAGAAAGTCAAAGTTGGATCTGGATTGTCCCCATTGCTCCTCCCTGTAGTTTTCTTCCTAATTTTTCTCAGGACCCAGTTTTTTAGGAGAAGACTTGGCTGATCTCTCCATGGGGCCATCTTCTGACTGGATGCACCGAGCTCACCCGTACCCAAGCCCGATGTTGTAAGCCATTCCTGTGGTGTGCGGACACGTCTGTGCGGATACTCACCCAAACTGTTAATTTTGGAAGCTTGGGATTGAATACTATGGATCTATGGATACAGTGCTCCTAGCTTGACCAAGAGTATCACCAGGGGCGAAGACATTGCACGTGAAACCCTGATACGCAGGGACTCATACCCAAAGAGCTCATTTAGTGGCTGTAGAAAGCTGCAGTTTTTCTATCTTCAGTCGCATGAAGTGCGACATGTTCCCAAGCAGGTCTGAATTCCCTCTCTAATCAGCACCGCTTTTCCAAGCGATGCATAAATCCCAACCTGAACACATTGCCACCGGGTGACTCCGGCATTTCTTGTCCCCTACTAATCTGTCGTCGCTGGAGCTGAGTCCTACTGACTGGGGGCATGTATAATAAAATCAGCTGCTTTCAGGTCGGATAATACTCGTTTTCCTAGCGAGTGCTTTTACATTAGAGGCTGTTTTCCTATTCTGACTGCTTAGGTGAGGCGGGCTGGGAGCATTGGGCATCTCCCAGGCAGTCCTGGATGCTGCATGGGGATGTTGATACTTCTGCCTTGCCCTGAGAAACTACAGCAATAATATATACGGGGGGAAAGAGGGAGTAATTAGCTCTCCTGTACTGGTAAAACAGCTCAGTATCTATGGAAATGAATTCAGCTCCTGGCTCTGAGGCTCTAGCTTGAAATTAGAGTGTAAATAATGTTTTGTTCCCTTTCAAGTAGTGCAGAGGAGCTGCTAGGGACATCAACACGCAAACAGGCTAGTGTCCTCGGAGCGGCCAACTGCTGGTTCGGGAGCAGGAATCTGCACAACTCCTTAGTTGACCCTGCCCGAGGCCAGCATGGGTGCTGCCGTTGGGTGGCATGACATTTTTTACCCTTTTACATTTCTTTTTGGCATGAAATAAAGAAGGATGAACCGTCAAAAACATTCTATGATGGACAATCTCGACACCCTGTAGATTCTTATGGCTCATTTTGCCCTGAAAAGCACACACGGCCAGGTCCTTGTTAAGATACTTTGAAGAGCAAGAGTGTCTTATCCCCCCCATCTGCTTTAATTTCCCTTAATCTTCCGGATCCTGTGGCATAAATTAATATCCCTGCTCCGTGGGGTGCCCTGCGTAAAGCATTTTTACATCTAAATGGCACAATAGATCATGCATCAGAGATGTGAATCATAGGCTATTAGGCGCTAAATCAAAGGTGGAAGTCTGGCTAATTTATACAGAGTAATTAGGTTCCCAATGAAATGCATGAAAGATTATTTTTCTCTTTCTTGCTCTTCCTTGCGTGAACTGAAAGGACTTTGTGACAGTGGAGAAGGGGAAGGTGTTCTTCCCGTCCCCACAGCGTGCGTGTCTGCTAGGGGTTCTCTGGAGGGAAGGGTTTAGAACAGCATCTCCATCCCTTGTCCTTCACCCTGTTTGGCCTGCGCCCAGAGCCAACTTCCTTCCTGGAATTACCGGCTTGCAGCTGGGCCTCAGGAGGAACGATCCTTCTAATTGAAATACATGGTATTTGTGCGTGGATGCATCGCTTCGCCGGTGAAGGCTGTCACCTTGATGTCTTTGTGAGTAAAATAGTGTGTGGGCTCCGTACGGGCCAGACAGGAGCATTTACACCTCCAGTTTGTGCTCTTCAACCATTGACACGTTCCTCAGCCCTGACCTGCAGCTAGAGCGTGGTCATCAGTGTGGGGCCTCTCACAGAGGATGGTGACAACAGCTCTTTGTGTCCCCTGGACTGCCACCACCTCCTTATCCAAGGGTCGGTAGCACCAAAGAGCTGCTGGTTGTTGGCCTTGCTCCGTCCCCATTGAGTTAGGGTGTCTAGATTGGTTTTAACCATCACCCGCGCGTGGTGGGAGCTCACGGCGGGTGAAGGCGGGTTCATAGCTTGGAGGCTACCTGCCTCTCCTGTTGGCAGAGGCTGACGGGAGCGTCTCGGCACAGCTTAGTCCCATCAGGACTGTTGCGAAGGGCCAAGTTCCTTGAGGTGTTTCAAGACAAGATCAGCTCTCACCACCAGTGAGCCCAGAACAGGGGACCGGCAGCATTTTACACCAGCATCTTGAGCATCCAGAGCCAAATACCTAAAACTCATCCAAATACCTCACTCAAAGTTATATCTAATTCCAACTGCAATTTCAACAACTCCGGCCCAGTCCCCTGAGCCCGGCAGCCTGGCTATTTTTAGCCTGGTTTCCCAGGGAAACGTGGTTTTACGCATCTGCTCTATCCTCAGATTTGACAGTGGGAAAGGGAGGCATCAAAGATGGTTCTCTGCCAGATTCAGGAAAATTAGTAGTTTTGATTAAAGAGACAAAACCCAGTAGTTCCTTTGTGTGACAGGCAGGAGGGTTCGGCTACCCTCCAGTCTGGTGGCTGCTCAGCTGGACATGAGGATGTCTGGGTGTTGCTGGGGGAAGGTGGTGGAGATGTTCCCATGGGTGGGCAAGAGGGGCTTGGGGGACAAGGCAGTGTCATGAGCAGCATGAGAGGTGGCTGCTTCCCACGAGCAGATGTGGTCAGTGCTGCACACAAAGAGCAACTCGCTTGGTGGTTTTAGTGGAAGCAGAAAAAGTGCTTTTTTGGGTGTCCTCGAGACAATGCAGGACACTACAGCATCTGCTGAAGGGATTTTTTTTAAACAGAAAAGAGCAAAGGAAGGATCTTCTGGTGCCTGGACGCAGTGACCCTGCTGCAAACTTCCCCCCACCTGGAACACTCGGACCCGCAGGCAGGGGAGGGTGGATGTTGGGAGTTCAGCGCGGCGGAGCCGCCGACGAGCGGTATCGCTTCCTCCCAGGAAGGGGGAAGTGGGTGAGTAAAGCGCTTAATCATGAACTGTCTCACCGAGAACAAGCGAGGGAGCTGTGCCTTGCCATGCGCAGCGCTCGGAGGAGATGCACAGATGCATCAGGTTTCTACTTAGTCAACAGCGGGTGCATCCCCCGCGCCGGACGTGCCGGCACTGAACCTTGAAATGGGATTTGGGTGGAGCTGGTCACAACCGTGGGATTTGGTTGCCAAACTGTAGGTTTTCAGTGGTGTTTTAAATGTCCCATGGGACATGAGCGACATCCATGGGGTTGGTAGGTAGGACGCAGAACCTAAAGGAGCTTGTGCAGCGGCAGACTGAGGCAGGGGATGCACCCAGGGCATCTAAAGTAGATACCCGTGGTTAGGAATCCTAAATCCATCTTTAAATACAGGATTAAGAATATCTGGGCTTGTTCTAAGTGACGCTGCTTTGGGGAGGTTGGGTGGACCTGGGATCTCCCCAGACTTCCATCAGCTCTTGGTGTTCACTGTAGCTGCTCGTTTGCAGCGTAGCCCCACGCCTGATGCCCAGCTGGCTTGAGCTTGGCTCAGGATGTGCCTTATTATATGGAGCTATGCAAGGAGTTTTGGATGTTAATAACCCTCTTGTGCCTCCATGACGGTGGCAGCAGGACTGTAGCTTGCGAGTCCTCACGGCTGAGCTCACAGAAACCAGCACAGAGGGACAGGGACGCCTAGAAGAAAGCGGAGGGCAGCCCCGGGCTTACACCTTAGCGTGACCACAGCATGAGTGGATAGACCTTGCATGGCCGCCTTGGCTCTGTCCCGCCCTTCGCAGCCCGTGGGTGCTGGGGACGTGTCACATCACGTTTGACAGGGAGGGATGTGCCGGGAGCGCCCGCCGGCGCCGCTCGACCCGCGGCGGCTGCAGGTAGCTGAGTAATTTCCCTGGGGGTGGCAAGCGCCAATGACTCCTCTCCGTGCTGTGGCACCAGCCCCGGCTTCCTTGTGTGCATATTAAGCTGGAAAAATAAATCCAGTGACGCTTCCGTGGAAGCGAGGCAGCTCAGCAGGAAAATCCACCGCTGTGGGCGTCTCTGCGTGTCTCGCGGGGCGGGCGGCGTGGCGGGACGTGCAGGAGGCCAGTGGCACGGCGGGACATGCAAGAGGCTGGCGGAGCTGCCGGCGCTGTCCCCGCGCGCAGACCATGCGCTGCCTGGCGCTCGCTAGTGCCCACGAACAGATCTGGTGGGCCGCGAGCCCGGGGACGCTGCAGTGACAAGGCACAGGGGAAGGTCACGGCTATCAGTGCTGTCTAGGTGGCTGCCACATGTTGATGCTGAGTAAATTGCAAGTGCTTTGTAGTTATGATGTCTGCGACATCTGCTTGCATTAATCACCTCCCAGGGAAAAGCAAACTCTTGCTACCACCTTCTTGGGCTGGGGACCACCAGGTCCCAGTTGTTTCTCGTCTTTCCTGGAGCCACTTGCAGAGTGGTCGGGGTGGTGGAGCTGTAAAGACATTTGGTTAGTATTTACCTAGAGAAAAGCAGAGTTAGGAACCAGCTGAAGATGTTGATGTTGCTCTCTCGCCTTCGCCAAGCCGAATGGTGAGTTGGATCCTCTGTCTGGGGTCGCCCGCTAGGGTGACTCCTGTGTCAGCAGGATCAGGCATCCTCCGTGACAAGGTACTCGCTTTGCTCAGTGCTGGTAGTTACAGCTAAATATAGAGGGTGACGTGGTGAGATGGCCAACGCTGACCTAATTTGCTGGGTTGTGGTTTGGTTTCCAGGGATTTTCTTTTTTTCTTCTTTTTCCTTTTTTTTTCGAAAGACTTAGCAAAGCAGCTAGGTAAGAGCGTTGTGCCCCTCAGCCTGGGGCTGAGGGATGCTCAAAGGGATGCTCCATCCACCCCGAGAGCTTTTGTGCAAGGAATTCCTTTGGGGTCACTTGAATTCTGAGCCTGATGCCAACATGTTGGGAAGCAGTAACATTCAGCCAGGTTTTTCCTCCCCACGTAAATCAGCTTTGCTGAAAAAAAGAACCTCAAGCAAATACTGGGGCATCCTCAGGGGTTCAAGTACCATCTTTGCAGCCTGTGGGAGCAGAACTCATCAACGTGGGAGCAAAGCACGGATCATCCTGGGACAGAGATGGCTTGAGAGTAGGAGAGAGCCAAGGGATTAAGAAATAAACCCCAAATAAGGCACTTTACTGATGAATGTCATGCTTGTTTTTCTACTTAGGGCATGCTGTGCTTTTTATAGGCATCTTCTATAGGCTTCCCCTCCGTCCCATCAGCAGCGGGATTAAATGACCAAGCTATTGATTGGGTTTGTTGCTTCTAAAATGCCACCGCTGTTGATGGAACAGCCTCTCCCTCCTCTCCCTGCCCACGGCATCTTCCAGACAAGAGGAGGTCCCAACCACGGCCTGTCCAGAGGGAGAAACGAACTTACTTGAGAGCAGCAAGCCAAGAACACGGGAGGGCCACGTTCGACTCCCTCCTCCTTTGGCAAAGTATCTACTTGGGTGTCTCTGGCTGTTGATTTTTCTCTGGACCAGTAGGAACTTGGGTGGGTTTTTTAGTGCGAATGTTGGTGTTTTGGGGCGTTTTTTGCTCTCCCTCCCGGCTGCTGGGCCCGGGGGCGGCGTGGAGCCCAGCACGATGTGATGGCGCGTGCGGCACGACCCCTCTGGGCGCCATCGAGGGACAGAGCAGGGGCGTTTGGGCAGGACCGAGTAGACGTCGCCCTGGTAATTCTTAGCAAGGGCTGATGTTTAACCATAAACCACCCAAAGTATGTCACCCACTGGGTGCAAATCTCTCCTGCAAAGTCCTGCTCCCATGGGATCCTGAGGTGACAGCCGCATGGTGGGTCGAACCTCTCATAGTAGATTGAATTGCATTTCCATCCATTAGGTCTAGGTGGTTACCTAATTTTCTCGCTTCTTGCAACGCGTTTATCTCTGTCTTTCAGTGCGGGGGATCCTGCCCCCTTGGCGACGTTGGCATCCAGGCTTGGTACCTTGAAGGAGAGCTGTTTGGGGGAAGATTTCTCATTATGCTCAGCCTTGAGAAATGAATTTGAGCTCTAAGTCTGGCTGAGCTCAGATGGAAGCTCCATGGGTTGTTGTGTTGCGTTGGCTCCTCTGCACCTCTGCCATCCTCATCGCTTCTTGGCCCAACTGGAATAGCCATAATGTGCTTGGAATATCCCAGCATATCCATGGAATATGCATAGAGTCCCAAGTCACATAGTTGCCTATTCTCTTAGCAGCTAAGAGGGGGCTAGGGAGGTATTTAAGCAGAGGGAAAGAGCCAGGGGAGGTGCTGAAATGCAGGTGAGGTCAAAGCAGGGCTAATCCCTGCTCTGTTGTTGCCCTTTCGCCAGTGCTGGAGCATCCTGGGTTCTCAACCTTCATCCGCGCTGCCGTACAGGGTAACACCGAGCGCTGCCTGCCTGTCCTGAACTCCAAAATCCATGCCCAATCCCATCTTTTTAATTCATTTTTTTCCCAATGAAATTCCACTGGAATTCTTTCCATTTCCATTTTCCTCAGGAGGCTTTGATGATCCGTTTGCATCCAACTCTTTAGCAAATCGTTTTGCAAGAGGCATCATCGCTATTACTGCACTGAGCATCTTAATGCATCGAGCACCGTCACTACGCTTGCCGACCACCCAAAATATCAATAAACTCATTTAAATGTCCCACATGTCCTCAAAGGTTCGACTGAGGCTTGTTTCACCATCCGGCATCCCCGGTGCTCTGCTTCACCCGGAGACCGGGGAAGCCCGAGGCCCTCGGGGCGGCTCCGGGAGCTTGTGCTGCCCGCGACAATGTTGCGTGTCTGCCCGAGTTCACGGAAATCAGGTTAAGGGGGGTAAGCGGCGAGCAAGGAAAGTCGAGCGTTGGATCGCACCGGCGCTCGCTTGCTGCCGAGGAGCTGCCCGGCCTCATCCCTTTGATGCTCGTGATGCAGCATTAAAAGCAGCAAGTGATAAACGTGGAGCAAAAATAAATGCCAACCTTCCTGGCTACATTTAATGCTTTTCGTTCCTATAACGTGCCCTTCGGACCAGAAACTGCATGGAAACGATGCTAAAAATAAAAGGGGGGGATAAAAAAGGGAAGAAAGCAATGCAGGGAGTAGAGCACACTGTGTAACTGCATGCGCGGGGAAAAGCGATCTGCAAAGAAAGGCCGGTCTGTTCTGCATGACTCAGGCGTGGGGTTTGAGCACAAATAGCGGGCGGCAGCAGCGGGGAGGCCTCCTCGCCGGGGAGGTGGCGGGGAGGTTTCTCCTGTGCAGCCGCCCGGCTCCCTCCCTCCCGGCTGGGGCTCTTCAGGGTTATTCACTGCCCGCTGTTTTGCGAAGGTGCAGCCTCGTGGCAGCGGGTCACGGGGCTGCGCGTTGGGATTTGCCCTTCTCCTGCCTTGCACCAAGCTGTCGGAGCCCGGTGTGGTGGCGGATGCGCCTTTTTCATGCTATAATGCTTGTCCTTTCCCATCAGTGGCAGATTTGATTTGATTTAGACAGTGACACCCATCCCCCTTGGATGCAAATTCCGACTGATTTTCCTTTCTTTTTTAAAGCATCCATATTTTTCATTGATATCTTAATCCCACCTGCTAGGAGGGGATCTGGCTGCAACGTGGGAAGGCCACAGGGAAGCTGCTACCTCGGGCGAGCATCGTGCACCCCACCACAAAGGGATCTTTTATTTCCACCTCTTTAGGTTTCTTTAGGAAACGCCTGGATGGGAGCTGGGAAAAAGGGCTGGGAAAAAGGGCAGCGGGGACAGAGGGAACGCGATAAAGCGCCGTCTGGAAATACAGACGCGCGCAGGCGCCGAAAATGGCGCTTCTTTGTGCGCCGGTGCGGGGGGCATCCTGGGGGCGGCGCGGTCCAGCAGGAGCATCCCGCATCCCTGCGCCCGTTCCCATGGCGACGGCGGCTCAACCCTGCCACGTCCAGTGCTGCCCACGCCGCGGGGCGGCTGCAGGAGCCGGGCAGGAGGCCGGGCCGGAGCCTCCCCCTCCACCGCGGCTCCGGGAGGAGGAGGAAGAGGAGGAAGAGGAAGAGAAGAAGGAGGAGGAGGATGAGGAGGAGGAGGACGAGGAGGAGGACGAGGAGGAGGAAGGCTGCGCGGGAGGGCGTTTGCTCTTATTTTTAGCCCTTGTTTCAATTCGCGGAGCCCATGGAACCTTCGCCACCCACCTACCTCACTGCTCTCAACCCTGAAGCCAGTTTGTGCCATTAATTTGCTTGTTTTCCCTCTATTTTAAAGCAAAAACAAAAGAAAAAATAAATTTCTTTGCAAACCATGTTGCCAAGCTTGAAAAATGGCTGTAAATCAGTGTAGCACATGGAGGACCACAGTTTTCCATCCGAGCTGTGCAGGTACTTGAAGCATCCCTTAAATTATGATAACGCCACTCTACTCTTTCTCTTCTGCAGCAGTTCCCTCTCCCCTGCTGCCCGGTGCTAGAGAAGGGGAGATGGACATACTTGTATGCATAGAAACACCCTATTTTTATAACCAGCTTTTCAACTAAATATTTTAAGACACGAGGAGAGCAGCTCCACCTGTTAAAAATAAGCCGACTCCTCCACTTGGGCTGCACCGCGGTTATAAAAAGCGCCTCCGCCAGAGCCTGTAGCTGCCATTTCAAAGTGAAATTAAAATTCAGCTCCATTTGGCTGGTTGGACAGGATTTATTGAGCCCTCTCATTAAGCGGCGGGTCCGAGAAAGCCTCTCCAAAGCACCCGGGCAATTTAGTAAATGAAAGCCCAGAACAATTTATTAGTAGCGGGCGGGTTGGCCTTCCCAGACTCGTGCGCGTCACGTACGTCGCTGGAGCTGTTCAACCCTTGGCACACAAACCTGTTATTAAAGCACTGATTTGAGCTTAGACAGGATAAATACTTTGCAATCTGCTTTAATTGCCTTTTTTCTTGGTTTTTTTTTCCCTCCCCAATTTCAGGCTCCAGTCTCGAGCGTAAGGCTGGAGAATTTCATTCAAAAATTTTGCATTCGGCACACTCTAAATGGGCAATTTTGAATTTGAATTGAAAATTGCTTTTGTGTCTCAGATGCCAAGAGCTCTTACAGCCTTCCAGAGCAGAAAACACTTCGACTAGTAGGATCCAAACTCAATATTTCTCCTTTTTTTTTGCTTGCATTTTAAGCTGGCAGCTGGAATTGTTTTCTTCCCATGTCACTGCATCTAATTCCTTGTGTATTTTAGGGTGGAAATGCAGAGTATTTGCTGGCTTCCCTTGTGTTACATCTTCATGGAAGATAACCATGAGCTCTGTGCTCCCCTCCTTAAAAATGCATTTTTATGCAGTCCCTGTTGCTTTTCCTTTTTAATTTTTGCGATTTTTTTTCATTTTTATTCAGACAAATAGTGCGTTTTTCCTCCTCTTTTGGAGAGCAGTCATGTTACCCCCCATTCCATCATTGCTCCACCTCCAAACTTCACCCTCGAGTGAAGCCACCCCTCGTTCTGCCCCATCCTGCCTTACAAACAGAACCACCGCGCGAACGATGGCTCCGTGGTGGCCAACAATGACCAAAACCTGTTGCCTTCCCTACTGGGGGCAGTTTGGATTAGGGAAATGCCAAGCGGCTATTAAAGCATTGGCTTAGCAATATTGCATGGGCGTCTATTTCTTTATTATTATATTCTATGGTTATATTAGTATTATTTTAATTTATTAGTAATTGCAATATTGGTGTTATATTCCCTGAAAGCCAGGGATTGTGGTGCTCAGAGCTCGTTGCAGCTGAGGAATGACAGAAACCCATTGCATGCTTTTTTTTTCTTCTGCTTTCTAGCCCCCAAACACCTGCAAACGTGAGCTGAGTTTGATTTGGCAGCAAAAATCAAGGCACAATGAGGGTGGCTTTGGTAGCACCTTTCCGAAAACGTACGAGAGAAGGGAAGAAACCCTGCTGCCATGCACTGTGTAAAGTGCAGGCATGTAGGGTTTCCTCTTGCTGCTTCCTTTAAGTGACTGTTTTGAAGGGAATTCAAGCCAAATTTGAGCTAAAAAAAATATCAAGGTTGGTTGGAACATGGTTTTTTTGGGATCATCATTTTGAGTTACCAAAGTGCCAACTTCGGACGAGGTAGCTTTCCTCGTGGGAGCCACGCGCGTCCTGTTTCCTCGTAACTCCAAGCTCATTTTTCATCTCTCTTCAGGGCATTCTGGGGTAATTAGAATGAACACAAACGTATATGCTGGGCACTTTGAATGTTTCCCCCCAAATTTAGGAATTTAGTCTAAAAGCACTGCAAAACGCAAAAGAGAAACGCTGGATGCGTTTTGTCTGAGCTTTGTTTGTAAAATCAACTTGCAAAACGAGGATGTTTCCCAGTCAGAATTAAAGGAAAACCCAGCATTTTAATTTAGCTGTAGGAAAGCAGTAGGAAAAGACAGATGAATCGTCCATGGCAGTTCGAGTGCTGGAAAGCGGTGGGAATGGCGAGCGGTGCCGGTTTCGTTCCAGGTTTAACGTCGCTTCTCTTCACAGCGCGTTGCCTTCTGCGGAGCCGTCAGGACTGCGGAGGTCAAGGCCTTCCCAGGAATGGGGCAGAGGAGGTAGCCCGGAATAGCCAAGTGGCCTCCTCTGCTTTTGTCCCTGTGTCCGTGCTGACGGGCAGCTCCTCTGCGGCTCCAGTTTACCATCACTGGGAGGAGGAGGAGGAGGGAAAGAAGAAGGCTCCACTCACAGCTGAGCCCTAGGGTTGACGGGTTGTCCCCGAACAGGACAGTGATGGGGACAATCGGAGGTCCAAGCTCCGGTGGCTGTTGGTGTCCCCTCAATAACACCTTGTCTGAACGGCATCATTGGGCTACAGAACCTGCTCTGTCCCCCAGAGCAGGAAACCTGCAGCCAGCAAATAGGAGGTGCATCCGAAATGCCAGAGGGACAGGGAGAGCGAACAGGGCGCTGCAGGACAGGGAGAGCGAACAGGGTGCTGCAGGACAGGGAGAGCGAACAGGGTACTGCAGGCGACTGCCAACACGAACGCGCTGGGGATGGTCTGGGGTTTGTCATGAGGCAAGACAAAGCCCCCATGGGGTTTAGTGTCCTTCCCGCTCCGGCCTTTGCACCCAGCAGGTGAACTGGAGAATCCCTTTGGAGCCGTCATTGGGATCAGAGTCGAGCTGATGCGACCGCCTGCCCTGTGGCTTCCCCGTCTAGAAATGCAGCTAGAAAAACAACAAGCGGCTGGTCTGAATGTGGTCAGAAGAGCTAATAATAGCGAATCTTAGTGCCTCGCATCCGGGCTGCTCCCCGCTTCAGAAACGCGCAGAAGTTGGGGGTTATTTGGAGCAGGCGAGCGCTCGTGCACCCAGCCTGCGGTTTCCCCTGCGAAAGCGGATGTGGAGCTGGTGGGGATCGAGGGCCATGTTGCACTTTCCCATCCCTCTCTGGCAAGAGGTGCCTCGGGGTCGGGTTTTGCAGTGGGGAGATGCGTGGGTGCTCGCAGGCAGCAACTGGGGCCCAGTGCGTTGACTCCGTCCCGCTGCAAACCCCTCGTGCCGTCCCGCGCTGCAGAGGCTCTGCTGAGCTGCAGGAGCTGCATGTGCTGCACATCAGGCAGCCCCGCGCTGCTCCCTTGTCCCCAGCTGCACCACTGCATTTGCAGCTGGAGCTACTCCCCCCAAACTCCCCATCCGCACCTCTTTATTACTAAAAAGCAACTGGTTTCTCCTCTGGTCCCTTTAGCTTTTCTTTGGAGGTTATAAAGCGTGCAGCTTAATCAATCTGGAATACCATAGTATCAACATCAGCTGCTGGGCACGTCTCGTGCTTTGCCTCGGCACCAGCTTCGTAAGTGTGTTGCGCCCTCGAGCTTCCTCCCTTCCAGCTTGCTCAGGTGGACGATGTCTCCCAAGCACATCCAGAGCATTGGGGTTCGGTTGTATGGCTGGGAAAGGGGAAATGCGAGGCCGAGATAAGAGCCCGGGCCGGTTTCCTGCGGAGAGGCAAAGCCTCCTGCTCCCGTCCTACCTGCCAGGCGCATCCTGGCAATGCCGAGCGCTGGGGCCAGCTCCATGGAGCAGCACTCCTTGCTACTGGTTGATGTCCGTTCGGATGGGCAAAGTCGGGTGAGGTCCAGAGATCTTCTCCACCATCCATCTGCAGTCCTGCTTTGTGTCGTTCAGTGCAGTCCTTGGATGGTGTCGTGTTTGGAATCAGGTCAGAATCGGGAATTGGTTTGGATTTAAGGAATGAGTAAAAAATCCAGCAAGTTGGAGGAATACTTCATCTTACCTGGTTGCAGGACCTTGAGACTGGACCAGCCGTTCAACTCATCTAACCTAACTGCTTGGCCAAGTTGCCTAAGTTCACCTGATAACCCACAATATTGTTTGTTACGGAGCCCTCACCTTAAACCAGGACATTATTGATTGCCTTGGCAGAAGCAGAGGAGATCGGGCAGGAGCACTAACCCCTTCCTCCTGGGAGGTCCCACCTGCCCCGCAGTCCTTTGGACCTTGGGCTTTCGTGGTGGAATCTGAGTTGGGCATCGGAGCGCTGCTCCATAGGCACGTGCTGACCTTCCCCGTGGTGCCACCGCCACCTCCTTCCTGCTGGGTTACACTACGGTTGTGTTAACAGCCCAGAGGGAGGCGGCTGTTTTGCTAGTACCTTCTCTGCAGCTGGAAGGGAGAAGCTCAGCGGCCGCAGAGGGGAAGGAGAGCGACCGGCTCCATCGCCTGCCGGAGCGGGGAATCACGAGATTCGTGAGAAACCTCTTTTGCAAGAAAAGAATTGAAAAAAAAGGTCACTTCTGTCCTGTTTATTGAAAACCCTCCCCAGCTACCTCTGTAGCACATAGGGAAAAAAAAGGAATTGTGCTGCAAAAAGCAGGATGCTCCAAGGCAGCTTTTGGATTAGAGCAAAATATTCCAGGCTTCTTATGTGGGTGAATGTTGGAAATGGTTTGGGTGGGTGTAGGACCTTCTTGCAAGGCAGGTATTGAGCAGAGAGTCCTCTTGCTGTTCTGGTGCTTGTGCAGCAGGTCTCAAGCTGCAGGGGAAGGCATCTCTCCCCGGGGATTATTTCACCGTGGTGGCATCTTATCTTGCCCCTGCACCAGCTCTTTAGCGATCGTAGAGGAACCCCCTCTACGATGCGATAGCCCTGGAACAAAGAGTTAATGCATAACCAGTGGAAGCATTTGCTTTGCAATTCATTTTTTCCTCCCCATTTGCAACTCGGTGTTCCCGTTTATCGCGGAGAGCAGAGATTTGACTCAAGTAAGCCCAGAGGAGGCTGGAAGCAGATTAGAAACTGGGGCGGGGGGAGACGCTGGCTCCGCCGGGTTGACTGCAGCAAGATGAACGCGCGTCGAGCGCCTGCGCCTGCCATAGGTGATTTGTTCATGGTTTTAGGCTTTGCAGACA
Organism: Crypturellus undulatus; assembly: GCA_013389825.1. Classification (NCBI taxonomy): domain Eukaryota; kingdom Metazoa; phylum Chordata; class Aves; order Tinamiformes; family Tinamidae; genus Crypturellus; species Crypturellus undulatus. Next base: position 1,557 of record VWPW01009035.1, on the reverse strand, counting down.
TACAGTTGATGTAGCAAAATTGTCATGGCCACGGAGAAATCTGCTGATTTCTTCTGGTCTGGGCTCTGAAATGCAGAAGCGTGAAATGGGGATAATTTTCCCTGCAAAGGGATGGATCTGAGCACGTTGCTTGGCACCCCCGAGTAGCACTGGATGGAGCTTGAGGTCTTTAGTTCCTCATCCATGCTGGCAGGGGCCCGTGCAGGGATTAGCACCGTCGGGGTGGCCGCAGAGGCTGTAACTTTCAGAACTTCCCCACTGAGCAAGAAGTTACATTTCGGACAAGGATTTTGCAATGTTTCCGCAGCGGGTGATGGTGCTGAACGCTTGGACGCATCCGTGCATAGCCCTGCGGCAGCGTTGCATATAAACCCCAAAACACAGTGCGAAGAAAATGCAAGTGGAAAATGCGAGTGCTGAATCAAGCTGGGAATCATCCAGGATGGTCGAGCCCTGTGTGTTTCCTCCCAAAATGTTTTTATCTCTGTAAGCGGAAAAATCTTTTGTGTGGAGGCACCTGTTTCTCCTGCCAGCTCGGCCGCAGGAACAGCATCTGCACAGGCTTCAAAGCGGTTATTTCAGCTGTTTCAGTAAATCCAAACTTCTTGTTGCGTCAGATAGGCAAAGCAGAAGCACAAGTAGGTCAGGTATTAAATGAGACATCGCTGTCATTTCTTCCCAGCATTTTTTTCTTCCATCTCTGCGGGTTGTGCTAACGTCCCAACAAGTAAAGGGGAAAGAACAAAGCAGAGCAGAATGAAGAACCAGTCCCAGTGTTCCTCATCTGGGATGGGTGCTTCACATCCCTCCATTCAGCAGGAATATTGGGATATTGGGGTCACCATCAGCAAATGTCACTGAAATAAGACGTGTGAATCGACTGCCCACCTCCCTCCATGCACAAGACCCCCCAAAAAACCCTCCCATCGCTTTGCCCTCCTGGGCAAACCATTTTCCTGCTCTCCTTAAAGCTCTGGTTCCTAGAGGCTTTCTGGGTATCTCATAGGGCATTAGGAGTCCCCAGTAGTATAGAAACACGGTGGGGGAAATGTGGTCTCAGAAGTCATTCAGCTTGAAAGGCACAAAAGTTGGCCACTTCCATCCTTGAGGCGGGGGTTGTATGTTTTGCCTTGGTGTTTTTCCATGTTTCTCCATGGAGCTGGTGGCTGATCCTGACCTCCTGGTGGTTGAGGTGATCATGTCGTTTGGGGCAAATCTGGTCAGTCCTTGGAGAGGACGTAGGAGTCCAAAATCACCCTGTCTTTCTAGATCCCCCCTCAGCTCCATGCATCACTGCATCTTCTCTCTTGTTTTTTTTTTTTTTGTGACCTCCTGGGTGACCAGCCAGCCTTTCCTCTCTCTTATCCATTCTGGGTTAAGAAAATAAAACCCAGAGTTCTCAAGAATTCAAAAACGAGTTGCTCAGTGCAAGTTGCATTGGCCATCGGTGCTGAACCTGCTCCAGCATCGTCCTTTGGACAGTGGCAGCCCCGGGACCTGGCTGATGGCAGACAGGGACGCTTACGGTCCAGAGGACAACACAGATACGGTCGGATC
>VWPW01008998.1:0-21765 GCA_013389825.1 Crypturellus undulatus | reverse complement strand
ATATATATATATAGACCTGTCTTTGTTTGCCTGTGTGCACAATCCAGGCTCCTTGGCTGCTTTAAGCTCTGGGCCTGGATTGATAAAAGATTATTTTCATATGGAATTGCTTAGAAATAAAGAAAGGTCTGGGATATTGTTAATTTGCTTTCTGCTGTTACTGAAAGAACCAAAGAGTGGTGGAGTGGGCACAGCAGGTAGGTTTGTGTTGTGTTGTTTGTAAAACAAAGTTGAAGGGGATATCCTTCAGAGAACAAAAAGAGCAAGAATGGGAGAAAAGATGTGAATACTCTCTCTGGAGAGCTTTAGAAGTCTGAGCACTTCTGAAATGCTTTAGAAATGCAGAGTTAACCCTGCTCACTTTGTTAATAAATAAACGAATAAATAAATAAATAAATAAATATGGCCCTCTCCCCCATCTCGCCCTCCCCATCTCCATCATCCTTTGTGAGGACTTCTGAAAGACTCTAAAATGTGCTAGCTGCTGAATAAATCATAAACACACTTCCTTTGGTAGAGCACATGGTCCAGGCTGCAAATCCAAAAGCAAATTAAATACTGTTTGGTGCAATTTGAGATGGAGCTCTTTGTTTCATTTTGAAGATAATGCATTCAAATTATTATTATTTTTCTTAGAACACCCAGGAATGGGCTCTCTCTGTCTGAGCTTGGATGTGGAGTGGTTTGGAGGGAGATGCAGGTGGGACATGGAGCACATCGAATGTCTTTTGCTCTGCGTGATGGTTGCAGTGCTGAGTGTTCATTCTTGTCCCAGCTTGCCTGTCTTTGATAGAGGGCTTGGATGGTAAATATATCAATCGTGCTTCTATTTTAGGCAAGAAGGGCCAAGGCCAGCTTGTTCCGTGTGCAGGTTCTGCTGGTGCCTTTATTGCAAGGTAGGCAATGAGGCACAGAGCTGATTTTGAGTCTCAGAAGAGCAGGGATTTTACTGTTGGGATTGGTGCAGACAGGATTTCTCCTCTGCATTTTAACAGCCCTATTAAATAAGGTCTCCTGCAAATTAGTGGCATTTCATGAAGAGAAAGCATGGAAGAAGACTGGAAGTGGAGGATGCACTTACGGTATTGCACAGACTTACAGATCTTGGCAAAAAGAGCCACAGGAGAAATGTCTTCTCAGGGACACACTGTCTGCATGACACAGAACGTCCCGTGGGATGGCAGTGTTCAGAAATGGGGGAATGTGCTGAGGACAGTTGGGGTGATGCTGTCCCTGGGCCTGCATGATGTCCCAGAGCTCATGGCAGCCCTATGGAGAGGTGGATTTTCCACAGAGGAGCAGCCCTGCATGACTTGCAAAGCTGCAGCACCTCCACCTGCACTGCTGCCTTTGGGGATCCCAGCAGTGTGAAGGGAATGGAGAAAAGTGGGTCCACGGCCACTTTAACTCCTCTAATTCTCCACGGGCAGCAGGAGAGGCAATAGCTGAACACTTACACATTAAGTTATATAAGGATATAATAGCACTTTATGTTGTAGAACAATCCAAACTGCACTCCATCATTCCTATGCTGGCTTCCTGCCTGCAAATTGGATGCATGATGTGTCAGTTCCAGTCAGCTTCAGTCCCAGGCATGAGTTATCAGCTCGATTTCAAGAGGGCTTTAAGTATATTTGAAAAGTAAAGGGAAACAGAATCCCCCTGTATCTTCTCCCTGAGCACCGATAGTAGCGTCTAGTCAAAAATATTAAAGATTGATCAGTATTTATCTGATAAGGAGGATGGCTCCTTAACATCATTAAGGATGACCTTTAAAACTCATATTCTACTGCCAGTCGGCTCTGGCAATAGATGGAGCAGAAACGGATGGCGACAGTGGGGAATAAAATCAATTGCTCGCTGAGATCTGTCTGTGTGTGTTCTTTGTGGCACAGAGGTCCCCTGGCCACTGCTTGCCATCTCACTCAGCACACTTCTTTTCTTTTTCTTTATGGCTGCATAAATACTGGTTGGTGCCCAAGATGAATTGTCAGGATCATATGTCATGTTTTACAAGGAGCCGACAGCACAAATTGGGGAGAATAATGGTGCCCAGCCCTGATTCACCTCAATGGCTTTATGAGATTTCTCATCCAGATTTCTTGCTCCGGGTCTAAACTTGGGCCCTGTACCGCTGATCCCCCTGCACCGACTGCTCCTACCTTGGGAAACAGTCTGTCTCACAAGTGTTACTGTGCAGTGGGTCTGGACAGGTTTGCCTTGAACCACATGGATTTATGGCAGCTCACAGCATTTTGGTGAAGGGAATCTGCTCTGTCACCTGCTTGCAGATATGTGCATGTACATTTATATATTTTCCTGTAAAATGTACATGCTGGCACTGCAAAACCAGGCCATTTCAAGGCAGAAACAAGTCCTGCAAAGACTAAGAGCAAGGGACAAGTCTTGCCCCGTGGGGCATAGGATGGTGGCAATGTCCTCATGCTCTTGGCTAGCATCTTCCAGCTCCTGGTTCCTTCATGTCTCCAGGGTCTCAGAGCAGAGGGTAAGACAGGCCAGAGGGAGCTCGGGCAGTCTTGGAGGATGCAGGGTCATCTGAGAGGCCAGATCCCAAGCTAGGACACGCGGCATAAGGTCACCATAGCTCTCATCTGTTGGAGAAGGGGGACAGTAGGCTCTGTGCTGGCCTAGAGTTGTCTCAATTTCTGCCTGTGCAGCGCAGAATCATTAAGGGCAAACATGCTTTCAAATACATCAGGAAAATGCTTTGGCTTTTACACATCTTCCTTCTTCAGTCTCCGAGAGGTTCCAGAGAGGTCTCGGTGCTCATCCCCAGGCTTTCAGTGCAGTCTCATCCCCACAGCATCGCACAGCAGCAGTTTGTAACTGGGCAGCTGGTCAGTCACTTGTCCACAGCGGAGATGCGGGGACAGGCGCAGAGAGCAGCTGTGTCTGCTTTGAGACAGGAGCATGGAGAAAGAGCAAGGAGGGGAGACCAGCCCTAAACTTCATCCTTTCCATCCACACTCAATTCCACCCTCAGGACAAAATAATCAGGATTTCCCCCAAACCCTGGATGAATGTGGCTCCTTGCCCCTGTACCTGGGGACATTTCTTCTTGTCCTGGGGCCATGGTCCCACAAGGAAGAGAGTACCTGTATCACTGAGGACATGCCTGACTTTGGGATGTCTTTGCAAAGCTCACACATCCCTTAAAGCAGAAGCTTATCCTAATTTATAGCCCCTAGATTTATGGGAGGTGTTTATCATGGGAGAGCATAATAGCTTTCATATAACCCTTTAGCAAAAGGAGACCTGTCCTGAAGTGCAGTGCAGGGAGAGCTGCAGATTCCTCTCAGGAATGGAGCTACCTTGACTGTGTCACATCAGGAGCAAGGAATAAGCAGCCCTGCTGCTGCCTCATCCTGGTATTGCTGCCTGCTCCATGCACTGCATGTGGCAGATGGTGTGAAGCCTGCACTGGGGAATAGCTGGAGACGGTGTCCAGATCCCCTCAGCTTCTGGCAGCCTGAAAAGAGGAGGTTTCCTCAAGTTCATCCAGACCAGGCATACAGGAGCTAGAGGTCCTGCAGACTCCTTGTCCCACTTGTTGGGGGGGTTGGCCTTTCTACAGACGCTCTGTGTCCTACAGGCCCTTCTTCCATGCTCATGTCTGTCACGGACAAGTTTTGGCCTTTCCTGTGCTTCCCTGTATCTATCTGCTTTGCTAACCCCCAGAGCATAAATGGAGTGGACTGTGCCTTTATTTTCTGCTGTAGTCTGAAGGAAGGGCTTGGGTATTCTGCAGGGAGGAAGAGGTGAAGGGTAGGATGGATGGAGCTATTTGCACTTTGGAAGATTCCAGCAGCTGGAGCTGCACTGTTGGAGATGGCACAAAGCGATTTTGCCATTGGTGTAGTATAATGGTGGGTGCAAGCTGCTCCTCCTGGGGTTCAGGACCTTGCGTCCTTTCTCCTCATCCTCAGTCCCCTCTTTGGAAGTGGCCACTGCCCATTCCAAAAGTGGCATTGCTGCTAGAAGATATTCTGCCTCTTTAGTAGTTCAAGAGCTTCAGCCGTTACAAAAATTTCTCTTTAAAAATTCATGCTGTTCTGTATCATTTTAAATATTTATTCTTAAGGAACAATGCATTCCCCCTCCCCCTTTCTGCTATGATATCTATTTTGCATATGGGCTGATTAATAATTAAGCATCTACATTTTATTTTGACTAACAGAAGATGTGTTCCAGCCAATTGGAGCCTTGTTGTGTTCTGCTGAGCTGTGAATTCACCTTCGCTCTCCAGCCCAGGGGATCCTTTCTGGTCGTGCCTTGCAGCAATCCCACACTGGGAATCCAAGCGGGCCATGGTCAGTCCTGAACCAGCCTCCACATCCATAATAATCAAGATCCCAGGTCTGCTTGCCGTGGAGCCCACAGGATCTCGCCTTCCCTTTCTATCTAGCATGAAACCAGAATGAATTCTGCAGCCTCAGCTCTCCCTTTGCTGCCTTTAGGAGATGTCAGTGCACAGCTTTTTCCGGAGGAGATGTCTGTCCTAGGACGGGAAAGGAAGAGGTTGGTGTTGATGCCAGAGCATGGCCAGGCAGCAGTGAAGGAGAGAGCCAGGGCATGGAAACACATGGAAAACACAGTAGAGATGAATACCTGGGTGCTATCTTTAACCTTTGCTGAAAGAGGAAATGGGGAGGATTTAGGACGTCCTGGGGAAAAGGTAACACGTATCCCAGCTGATTCCAGGCATGGACACACAGCAAAGCAGCTGCCTTGCTCCAGGATGAACACAGCTGGTTGCACGAGCTGGTTGCAGGGCCTGGAGCTCATTTGTCCCCCTTTGGGGAAGCCACTGCTGAAGCTGAGGCCCTGTCTCTGCAATTACACGGGGCAGGGAAATACATCCTTGTAGCCCTCATCTTTCCATCTTATGTCTTCTTGGTCCCCAGCAGCCACAGGGAAACATCTGGCAAAACCAGGGGTCTATCTTGAGCCCTTAATTGCCGGTGTGGAAAAGGAGATACCAGGTGCATGGTGCCCTTCCCTGTATAAAAATCAACCTCAGGAGGCAATGGGGTAACTGGGGAAAAAGCCCTCTTGGCAGAATGTGCCCTGGTTCTGTAGCCAGGGCAACTAATGGCAATGCTGCTCTGACATTGCAAAGCTCGCGAGCAAGGGTTTAGAAAAGAGCTGACACAAGGGCAAACTGTACACTGAGATTATAAGGAATTAATCTTGCTAAGAAAACAGGATTACTATCCAGGAGAGATGCTGAGAAAACAGTATTTGTATTCCAAAGGAAATTTCAATTTTAGCAACTCCTTCCCCAGCCCCTCCAGCTTCACTTTCCCAAGGAAGAACAAAAAGAGTTCCCTGAATTTTCCCATGAACTGGAAGTATAAACCCAGATGATTTGGAAATGTGAGTGTGTCTTGTTTTCTATAATTCCTAAGCATTCAGAATGATATATATTTTTTCATCAGTATAAATAAAAATGAAACTGCAGGATCCATTTTAGAATAAATCAGTGTTCAGGAAACAAGTAAATTAAAGCAAATTGTGTCGAGGTATTTGTGTTGGGAGCCCTGTCAGAACAGATGTGATTCCTCCGCAGTCCTTTTCAAGAGTGCAGCATCTCTGAGCAGTCTGTCAAAAACATCTCAGGTGGCTCTACCTTTTTGACCAGAATTACAAAATGAAGACACTGTGCAAGACCCAGATTTATCAAGGCATTTGGGCAGACTCGCATGAAATTTTTGTCTCAGGCTGAATTTTAACAGATGGGGTTATAAGTGCTGTCATAAAGAGCCATGATAGCCTGGAGCACTGTAAGCAGAGGGTAATGATGGGCAGTGCAGAGCACAGGAGCGGGGTGCTGGGCCCGGGCATGGGGTGCCCAGGAGGTTCTTGTTTAACAACTTCATTAGGGAGATGGGGGCAGGCGCATGCAGCATGGCAATGAAATTCCACAGATCCTGCTGAGTTGGGAGGTGTTGCAAACAACAGCTCCATTTGAGATATGGAGTGACTGTCAGAGGCTTGAAAATCATGTGCAGTAGCTGGCAGCAAATGGTCCAGGACGAAGATGTCTGAGGGCAGAGCTGGCAGTGGGGGAGAGGTTCAGGCTCAGGTGAGGGTGTCCTCAGGAAATTGGCACTGTTATGTCTAAATGGTGCGGGAACAGCCCAAAGCACTGAGGTCCAATCCTTCCATCCCGTCCTATGTCTGCATCACCTTGTCTCATTGGCTTCCTCATTCAGAGCAATGTTACCAGCAAGATCTGGAAAACCTGGAAGGGGAGAGGACAGCAAGAATGAGTTTGCTGCAGGAATGGGCTGCAAGGGGACAGTGTACGCTGTGCTGAGGCTTGCTGCATGCCCAAATGGGTACAAATGAAGAAGGGATGGTGGACATTAGAGTCCTGCCCCGAAAGGGCCAATTTCAGTAAAGTTAGACACTGGTTCTTGGGCATGCAGGGCTGTAGGATCATCTTGAGAACCCACACTTGGGACATCTAGTCAAGCAGCAGCAGCAAGTGTTGAATACATCCTGAGCCTGCCAGGCTGCAAGGAATGGACTGGCTGCCACCTTCAGCACAGCTGTCAAGTTATTTATTCTTATATATATATATATATATTTATATTCTTATGTCTATATTCTTATACATTCTTATATATTGTTCTTCTGTAGGGCTTTGCATGGGCAGTAATACGACCATGGGAGAATGGCAAATATCTGCAAAAGCACATGCAAGGCCTTGCCCTCCTCTTCCTCTGTGACTAAGAGCTGTGACTAAGGCTGTGTGCGCTAGGGAGAGCTCTTTAAGAGAGCAGGTCTGATGTTTCCTACTGCTAAGACTCAGTACCAGAGCTGTGAGCGATGCACTGTGAGCTGGTGCAGCTCTTCAGTCCTGCTACTTTGCCTGCAAGCTTGGGTGCAAGGATGCAGCTTGTGTTTTGGACAGCATCTGCCTTTGAAGACACCGGTAGATGGAGGAGCTGCTTTTGCCTCCATCGTTTTTCAGCTGCGGTTAATCACTGTGACTCATCTCATTTCTGAATTGAATTCTCTGGCTATAACCTTAAGCCACGGGATCCTGCACTGCCATCCTCTGCTAGATTGAAGAGCCTTTGAGTACCCTGTAGTTTTCTTCCCTGAAAGTGCTAGGGCACTGTTATCAGGTCATGTCTTTTAGCTTCTCTTTAGAGGAGAGGCATATCACGAGCTCTCATTGTCACACCATTTTTTCTCTGCTGTTGGGATCATCTGGGGCTTTTTCTTTGCAAGTGATTCCATTCTCTGGAGCGGGGAGGGAAAGGGTGAATCCCAAGCACCATCCTGGACTGCAAACAGACTTGTAGCTCTCCCCACACTCACTGGAGCTCTATTGGAGCTGTACTGCTCTCCTGCTTTCCTTGTGCTGCAGTATGGGCCACTTCCCTTCTGGACTGACAGAAGGACAACAAAATGCAGTCCCATTTATTGCTGGTGCTCAGTTCCGTCACTGTGGCTTGTGGCGTGACCCTGTCCAAATGCTACCTGTTGTCATGAGCAGCTCCTGCCTTCAGACATGCCCTGGCAGGATCACAGACCTGAGCGGGAGCTGGGAGAGACGAGTCTGGCCTGTTAGGGCATGGACAGTGACATTTTGCTTCATTTTATCTTCTCCATGAGAAGTTGGCCGGCCCTGTGCCGGTCTGTCTTTCCTCTCCCATACTTGGAAAGCAGAAGCCTCTTTCCCTCATCCTTCTACTCTTGCCCGTTGTTCCGTGCTTGAAGGGCAGCATGCGAGCGGTTCCCGTTTGATTCCCTCACGGCTGGAGGAGGCTGTGCCTGCAGCCTTGGCACTTGTTCGCGTAAGGGCCCAGGTTAAAGTGTGTGTGGACTGCTTTACTCCCAAAAGACCTGTCCCTCTGAGCACCATTCCACGGCTGCATGGAGGCACAGTTTTGGCTCAAGGCAGTCTTTGGGGTTCGTTTAAAGACACCTAGTGCAGGGTGGCAGAGGCAGGACGAGGGATTCATTCCTGTTCCCTTCCTCGAGGGATGCAAAGGCCCTAAATTGCAATGTCCCTCCTCACTCCTTGAGAGCTGGAGAGAGCTGCATGCGGGGGCTCTCTCAGGCAGAGGGAGGGAAATTTCCCTCTCTGGGAAGGCCAGAGATCCAGGCACAGATGGAGAGAGGAGAAATGTTGGTCTCATATCTCCCAAGAGAGAGATAACAGCCAAACCAGAGAATTATCTGCCGAGTCCGAGATGTGTAGAGCAAGGTCCCAGCACGCTGTCGTGGTGCATCCTGCCCGTCCTGCTGGGCTCATCTGCTCACACCAGCCCCGCACTCCAGCTCGGTTCTCCTGTTGGCAGAGCAAGGCAAATGAATAGCTGAACTGATAGCCCTTCTGAGCCAGCGCCAAGGGACAGTGACACCAGGACAAGAAGCGGTCTGGGATCCTTGTCCAGCTTGTAGAGGATGAGGCATTGCTCTGAGTCCAGCATAGACCACGAAAGATGATGAAGGGACTGGAGCATCTGTCGTATGAGGAGAGACTAAGCGAGCTGGGCCTGTAGCCTGGAGAAGAGAAGAGGGAGAGGGGATCTGATCAACACAAATAAATACCTGAGGGGAAAATGTAAAGAAGATGGGACCAAACTCTTCTTGGTGGTGGCCAGTGAGAGGACAAGGGGTAATGGGTACAAATTAAAACCCAGGCAGTTGCCTCTCCACGTAAGGAAGAACTTCTTCACTGTGAGGGTGCCCGAACCCTGGCACAGGCTGCCCAGAGAGGCTGTGGAGCCTCCTTCTCTGGAGATCTCCCAACCCACCTGGATGCCACTCTGTGCCCCTGCTCTGGGTGTTCCTGCTGGGGCAGGGGGTGGACTGGGTGATCCCTAGAGGTCCCTGCCAACCTCAGCCCTGCTGGGATTCTGTCATTCTGTGAAATGCTGAGGTAGAATCAGTCAAGTCTCTCAGTGGACCTGCCCTCGGGGAAGGAATAGGTAGACTTTTGAGTTTTAAGCTTGAGAAAATAATAAATGGTGTCTAAATTACGAGGATGTAATTTAATGTAATGTAATTAGAGGCTGCAAATATGTGGACACCACAAGCATGTGTGGTGTGTAGCAGAAGTTGGCGTAGTTGTGCACAGAAGTGTCTCTCTTCTCTTTCTTTACCCTACATTTTGGTCTAGTGGAGGTTCTCCCAAATCTGCTTTATACACCTTTGTTTTCAGAGCCCACTGTATTCCAAGAATTTTGCAGAAATACACCTTCTCCCTGCAAAAAAAATGCAGTCTAAGTGAAAAAAACAGCATTTTCACAGCACTCAGAAGGGAATATAGGCAGAGCAGAGCATGGAACAGAAGCAGTGTTAAAAGAGGTCAGCACCTCTCCTGTCGCTTAGGACCTTTTCCATGAGAACCCGAGTGTTTCCATGCCCATCTGGGCTCCTCAGCGAATGGATGACTTTCCCTGTAGGCTCCCAGGCAGGCTGTGGTGCATGTCCAAGGATAGCCAGGACACTGTGAGGAGACTGACTTGGCCACAGGCCCTGACTGACCCTTCCCTGGCTGTCATTCTCCTCCCAGAGAGGTTGGGTTGTGGCTCTCTATCTGCAGAGGGCAACAGAAGCACAAAGACGTGGAAATCACCACTTTGCTGGTACCTAAATGGAGACCATTCCCTGGCACAGCTATGTTTCATTTTAGACAGAATGAGCCAAGACGCTATCAAGCCTCCATCCTACAATGGACAGCTCCTATACACATGCATCCTGACCACGCAGGGGTCTGCTGGCCTCCTGTACCCATCATCTCATTGTCCATCTGCTTCCTAGGGCATATGGTGACTCTCAGCTTTATTTGCTCCCTTGTCTCTGTTCCTACAGGACTGGTCTCATGACTTGCTCTTCCCAGGATCTGCATGTAGCAGTGGGTAGGGGTGTCGGTGATCTAACGGGTGGTTTAGGAAGCAGGTATCAATCCAAGGTTAGCTGGAAAGAGCTCAAACTGTATGTGCCTTACCTGAGAGCTTCTCCCAACACCGGATGATGGACAGAGAGTTCTTGCCTCCAGATGGGGAATGTACCCGCTGCCTGTGCCACTGCATTGCCATGCCTGGCCACGCTCTGCATGTTGGAGTGTTCTGCAGCACTTTTTGCAGGGTTTTCTATGGGTTTCAAGTGAAGTCAGGCCACAACTCTGCTAGCAGCATGGTTTTCCTAGACAATGTGTAGGAAGACTAATAGCTCCTTTCTTTCCTCTTCTCTGTGCCAAGCTGGTCTCCTGGGAAAATCCCCTCTTTAAATAGACTGAGTGTTTTTAGGTTGAAGAGTGGTTTTGGAAAGGATCGCAGCAAGGACTTTTAGTGCTTGACCTTTCCCATCGTACTGCAATTTCAGAGCATGATGCTTGGGTTGTGAAGTGACTGGAAAAGCTGATGACCTCATGCGATCCATTCTCCTCGGCAAGGGCTGGAGCTGAAGCTGCTTCCCATGCTGCAAATCCAGGTGTCCGCAAAGGGTCCGAGGAGCCAGGGGCAGCCTTTGCGCAGACGGTACTGGTGAGAAGTTCTCTTCCTCCCAGACTGCCGTCATGCTACTGGCTTGACACCTGGTTCCTACTGTGTGTGCTGTGCTCTGGGGACACAGTGAGCAACAGCGCTGCTGTTGTCACGCGTTGAGTCTGTAAGCCTTTGGCTGAGGTCAGCTGAGCCAAATGGCAACAGGAATGAAGATAGTGGGAGGCAGAAGGCGCCCTAGGTCTATGCAAGAGCTGAGCTTTGTCGCTGCCCATCTGGCCTGTGGACCTACAGCTTTAGCTGAAAGGGAAGGTCGCACCAACACCATGCAGGGCCCCTGCATGAGACGGGCTTATTTATCAGTAGGAAAGAGGCACAGTGAGGCGGTCAGAGGGTCTTGTGAGTTCCATGCCCACCATAGCCACACTAATGCCAGCTTGGATACACGTGTTGAGCTGTTGCAGCTGCCAAGGCATGCCCAGGATGAAACATCAGAGTGAAAAGGGCTCTTCAGACCAGTAGTCTAACATTAAAAGGGACCAGGTTCAGGAGCTGGAGCTAAAGCACATGTTCTTGATAACTGGCTCAGGAGTTAGCTGCTGTGCCAAGGGGGACAGCAGGTCTGGTGTCCCTGGTAGTTCCATCTGGCAGATTTTGCAGTTCTCTTTAGATCTGCTCTGAGCTTCAAGCAGGATTCAATCCAGGATGTCCTATGTGCAGTGCAAGAGGTCAGAGAACACAGTTATCTCCTCGGGTTTTCCTAAGCCCAGGCGGAGAGTGGTGTGGAGAGTCCCAAATCCAGGAGAGTGTGGGGGGCTGCATGGATCAAGGGGAGTAAAATCTTCAGTGCAGGCATTTATATTGCTCTGAACAGTGTTTCTGACCTGGTTGGGGAAGACTTTGGTGGCCCAAAAGAGCACAGATTTGATTCTAACCCAGCTTGGCAGGAGACCTGTCAGTGTATGTATGAAATGGTGGAGACTGAGCTGTGGCCAGGGGCTGTGATGTGCAGAGAAATAAGGCTAAGTGCAAAGCAATTAAAAAAAAAAAAGAGACGCTTTTAAAATTTAAATTAGTTTTATTTCTTTTCATGTTGCAGGTCTTCATTTTCGTTTCGTTTTGCAGGCTTGCGCTGCTAAAGTGCTTGTTTTGGTCTTGTTTCTTTAATCAGTTCCTTAGCAGTTTCTCAGGTTTTCCACAGAGACTTTTCTTCTAAAGAAGTTTACTTCATACTGTTAGTTCTTAAAACCAGCCTGAAAAACAGTTCCAGAGCCCAGTTAAAAAAAAATGCTATGTGAATAATATAGATACATTTGTTAAGCAACAGACTGCATTTTCTGATGTACTGAGGAGGCTCCCAGCAAGAAAGCCCAGGGCCTTTGATTTGACCAGATTCCCTGATCAGAGCTTTATAGGCTGAATTTGCTGGCACTTCAACTCCTCAAGCAGTTAGATGCTTTAGAAAAAAAAATCCTCTTAATTCCCTACAGATGGTAGTATGAGGCTAATTTTAGCCTGCTTGGTTTGGAAATGTCAACTTGTGTGTACAAGAATTTCACAACAACTTTGTTCATGTATTGAAAACTGAAATCACTTTTAATGTTAACAAGGAATCAATTTGTTTTGAATGTGCAAAGATTTTATGCCACCAAGAGTGAAGGTTTATTTTCTTTCTTTTATTTTCCTTTTGTGTATGTGTGTAATATGTCCATTTTATACCCATTTCTTGAATAATCCATATCTTCCTTGTTTTCTTCTGTTAGAAGAAATACTATAGTAATAGAAAAGGCAGTAAGAAGGGCAATCGGGATAAACAAAGGTATGAAATAGGTCACAGAAGATAGGGAAAGACCAAGTCGACTAGAGATTTTTCAGCTCAGGGTATGGAAGGTTCTCCAAAACAATAAGTGGGGCAGGCCAGATGAACGAGGAAGCAAATAGTTGTTATTTGTAAACACTAGTAACACTCAGTAAAATAAATAGGCAGAAATATGAAGCAAAGCACATTGCAGCTGGATCTCCTTGCCACTGAATGTTGGGAGAGTCAAAAGAATAGATACTTTAAAGGGAAGAAAGGTAACTTGTCTGCTCATGATCCACTGGTGGCCACAAAGCAGTTGGTTCTTATGCAATCAGGGAAGAAAAGGTGTCATATTCTTGCCCTGTTCCTCCTACTCTGACCTAAGTGACTGTTGGAGACAGGAAACTGATGATGTTTGGTCTGGTTCAATATGCTATTACATACATACATATATATTTATATATACATACATGCACTTTCATTTTTTTAAGGTTTTCGGGAGCACTCAAGACCCAAATTCAGAGCGGCTTAAGTGTTACAAAAACAGGGATTTAACTTTTCAAACTCAAGATTCTTTTATCTCTCTCTCTTTTTAACAGTTTTCTAAAATTACAATAAAGCATCCCAAAGTGCAAGGCTGCTGGCACAAGACTGAGCTAAAATTCTATTTCTTTTCCAGTTGCATTTCTGACAAAGAATAGGCTTTTTATTTTCTATTTTTTGATTTTTTGGTTGATTCCATATGTGTGTGTGAAAATCCACAGTACATGGGTGTGAACAGCTTGATATTCAAAGAAAGACAGACCATGCAGTTGCTTGGTAAAACAGATATATAAGCTACATTGCAAACATAAATAGCACGAAGCATCACAGGCTTTCTGAGGTAGTATACAATATTTTTTCAACAAAAATTTCCAAATAATGATTTCATTGGGTTCCTAGTTCATTGTTGCCTGCTCTAATCTGGTTGGATCTTTGTAGATGTTGTGGGAATGACAGCTCCGCTTCTCCAAGCTGCAAGGGTCTGGTTTGCTCCTCCTGAGCTCTTCACACCTTCACCTCCAGCTTTTCTCTTCACAAATCGGGCATCTGTTGTTCTTGGTTCGCCAATGTCCTTTGTAGGATGGTGACAAGGGTGTCGCTCAGCTTTTAAGATTCACTATATGTGTTGGGGTGGGAATTGTTTTGCCTGAACCACGAGGCACCTTGAGAAATATGCTCTCACCATGGGGTGTCCTGCTTGTGCCAGACTGGTCTGTTTTAGCAAGATCAAAGCAATCATTTTAATGGCAGCACTTATTAAAAAAAAAAAAAAGAAGTTAATAGAAGATAACACACAGATAAAGCCAACCAGAAACCATCTCTCGGGCTTGATCTTGGTTTCTGCTCGGCTATAACCATGTGTCCTAGCACGTTCTCCAGGACAATATGGGGTTTGAGACAACTGGTGCCTGTTTGGGGTCTGGCTGACTGCTTGAGGGTTTCCTTGGTAGGAGGACAAAAAGTTCAAAAGCAAGATCCAGAGATGTCCTGAGGACACTGGAGATGTCTTGAAAATTTCAAACCTCATCTCAAGTATCTTTTTACTCTACTAATGTTGCAGCTTTCTCATGTCGAGGTCTTGCTGCTAGCCTTTGAGCATCTGCAAGCCTGCTAACAAAATACTCTTAAGCTGATTTGAGAAGAAATCTCTTTGATGAACAAAAAGGGACCCTCCAGTGCTGATTTTCTACCCATTTACCTCTTCTTGCAGGAGGTAATTGAACTGCAGTCATAAAAACATATTGTAACATTTTGCAAATTATACGCTGTAGGAGGTCCTCAGTGTCCTCTTGCTGCTTGAGCTGCTCACCCTCTCCCTGCCAGCAGGCCTTGCCACATGAACAACACGAACATTTTCACTGTTTCACAAGGATCTGGCAAGGGCTTATTTAAGAAATCATTGTTTATTCAGTATTTCTGACAGCCCTGCGATTCAAATTAAGTTGCAACAAACTAACACACAGATGGTTGCTTTTCTGTTGCACAATTTCTAAATTACCTTCCTGGCACCTTTATTCTTAATTGCTTTGTGTTCTCCCTGTTACAGAGCTCTGATATTGCCTAACAGAGCTGAGCCATCACTCCAAGTATTCTACAAGAGGGCATTTTATTATTTTATTTTATTTTATTTTATTTTATTTTATTTTATTTTATTTTATTTTATTTTATTTTATTTTATTTTATTTTATTTTATTTTATTTTATTTTATTTTATTTTATTTTATTTTTTCCTAAGAGGTGATTCCTCAGTCTCTCCATGAGTAAAACGAGGTCCTTGACCTTGCCTTGCCACAGCCTGAGCAGCACTTGCCATGCTGATCGCTTCTGGGTTTCTGACCCAGATCAGCAAATGGCTTGAGATACCTGAAACCTTGCATCTCACCAAAGGTTAAATGACTTGCCTGCAAAAGCAAGTGAGATCCGTAATTGGGATCCAAAGTGCCATAGGCTTAGAACGAACATGTAGATATCAGCACAAGCAGCCCCAGTGCGGTTCTTGCTCTAGCCTTCACCTCCCGAACCCCCAGATCCAGCAAAGCCTGGTGTAGGTAGAGGGTTATGACCTCCTGTCTCGCATCTGCTTTCTTTTATCAGCTATCACCTCACTGTGGGTCCCAGAGGCTTCTCCTCCTCCTCTCTTGGACAGATTAGACACAAATATTTCTTCCAGGGCTTCCTGCAGTGTCACTTGCCAATGTGCATCCTTTGGTATCAGTATTGTCAGGCCCAAACCAGCTCTTATGGTGCTCGTGACTCATACAGACACCAGAGGTGTGTTAAGCTCCACTCTTCCGTCCCTGCAAGAAAAGTGACCTGGTCCCTTGTAGAGGTCCTGCAAAAGCAAAGGGTAAAGCAACAGCTGTTGTTTTTAGCACAAAAGCGAAGCAAGCAAAGCTGACAAATCTTTTAGCTCCCAGAACTTAACTGCCTTCTCATGGGTTTCCCTTCTCCAGTAACTGGGACAGCCTAGGTCTTAATTCAGCCCCTCACTTGGGAATGACTTTTGTAGCTCGCCCTACTTCTCTCCTGGTGGCACCAGGAAGCAATGGCACATTTACCCCCAAGCTGCCTGCCACCTCTAGGCAGCCCTCAGCATGGACCACATTCCCGAAGCCTGGCTGGACAAGTATTTTTTATATCAGATGTCATGCAAAAGGAGTGCTGTATGTTCCCCTGCCCCAGCCCCACTGCAGAGCTCTGCCAACCATGAGTAGGAATCAGACCTTTCCCGTTATTTGTGCACGGTGCGTTCCTGGTCTCTCCTGGGGTTTATCAACAGCTCTGAGCATCCCCCTCTGCACTTGCTTGGGCTGAGATAATATTTTTGCACTATGCCCCCCCATCCCGATTTACACTTAAATCATTTACTGCAGATTGTTGAAACTTACATATAGTGTGTCACCTCCCAACTCCTGTGTGCTTTTTGCACTACCAGAGCATGACAAATGATGCACATCAGCATGGGGGCAAGGCTTGTCCCCCAGGACTGCTTTCAGGGCAGGTGGTGCCACAGGTTTATTTCCCCCCTTGCCCTTGAGCACAAGCCCTGTGGGATGCCCGGAGGCTGCTCCTGTCCCAGCCCAGGGCTCCTCTTGGCAGGGTTAGCTCTGAACCTACTCCTGTGGATCATGGAGACCCCAGGGAGCAGGAATGCACCCTGGAAAACTGGAATGGAGTCCAAGGAGATGCATTCCCCTCTGTGCTGGTCTCATGCTGCTGAGCTCCCCAGAGCTCTCCTCTCGGCACTGGACCTTGTCCTTGGA
Organism: Crypturellus undulatus; assembly: GCA_013389825.1. Taxonomy (NCBI): domain Eukaryota; kingdom Metazoa; phylum Chordata; class Aves; order Tinamiformes; family Tinamidae; genus Crypturellus; species Crypturellus undulatus. The sequence continues at coordinate 5,669 of VWPW01008998.1, read as the reverse complement.
GGTGAACAGCTCCGTACGCAACGCGGGCACCACAGCACCCAGCTCACCACGTTGACACGGGCTCCCAGGAGAGAAGCATCAGCGCTCGGAGCATATTAATGCTAACAGAGGGAAGCAGAGCCCTTGTTTACCCTGCTTTTGTTAATCAGTTTGTTTCCATTCGTGATCCCAAAATGAAATTAAAAGGCTCTGTTTACATTGCTGAATTATCATTTGCTCCAGCAGGTAAAGCTCTTTGGCAGGGAATTAATGGAGCCATGGACAGATTCGTGTTAAAAATATGTGCATATTTTTCCACCAAAGGATTTGTTTGAAATGAGCCGGAATCTCATGCCTTTGTGTTTAAATAAAACATCATCCACCAGCCACCCACACATGGAGCTGTAACGCTGTGGCCCTGAAAGAAGCTCACCTTTAAAACAGCTGAGTTGAAGGGTTTTCCTGTGCTATATTCAAAGGTTGTTTTCCAAGACCAAAGATGGCCTTGGAGGGTGACTTAAGGATTCAGAATATGCGTGCTAGGGAGGTCCAATCCGAACGTTAAAGGAAGATTGGAGCCGATGTGCTCAGGGTTGCAGCTTGTTCTCAAGAGGTTGTGCTAAATTGCAGGGCTGGCGAGAGGAGGGGGAGGATTATTTCTGTCTCAACAGTAAAAACCAAATTATCTTCCCTGGTGCCGCAGTGCAACCCAGCACAGAATGGGGCCCCTGCACCTGCCTCGGAAGGCTGAAAAATCCAATTCTGAACATTTTTGCTCCAGCAGCACTAAATTTATAGCCTAGCACGAGGAAGACAAGATCTAAAAACTAATTTAGCAAAAAATAGCCTTTGCAACTAAAAATTAATGCTTCGAACGGCCTAAATGAAGCTTGAAAATAGCTTTTTCTTTCTTTTTTTTTCCCTGCTCCAACTGATGATTCACGTGCCTATTTGCAAACAATTCAAATGCAGTAAATTGAGAGGAAATATAAATCAGGTTCCTAAGTGAAGCTGCATAAATCCAATAAATGATTGATGAGAGAATCCTGTTTTAAGACACTGCTGTCTGTCTCCAGCGCTGAGGCAGAAAATAATGGGGCCTTCGCTTGGTAGGGCTGTGCCGAACCAAGCGAGCTTGCAGCAACCTCTGGTCGCCACTCAAGGTCAGATGCTGCTTTGCCCCTCCACCTGGCCAAGCTGCCCAAAAGGAGAGCTGCAAAATAAGTCTGTTCACCCCAAAACTTGGCACAGATTATTATGACCCCTCAACCCAAGGAACGAGGACAGCTGTGCTGCAGGAAAGCCAGACCTCGCAGTGCAGAGCTACAAAGGATCCAGCGTTTCCAAAGAAACACGGCCTCCAGGATGGACTCCGTGCTGCATCCAAAGCCCAGCTCGTTCCAACTGGGAGCCGTGCAGGATGTGCTGGAGCTGCAGTATGGATCCACCTTCCAGCTTGGAGGTGCAATGGATAATCCTGCATGTGGAGGGAGCTGTTTGCACATACCTTTGTACTTGGGAGCTAGGGATGGGTTTCCAGCTAGAAGCAGCACTAGCACGAATTGCTTGGCCTTTGCTTCGTGCTGTCCAGAGACCGGCAACTCCGTGCACGTGCCTTGGGAGATGGGTGGTTTTCCCCGCGTGGTTCCTGGCACCACACAAGGGGCAGAGCAGACCCAGCTCTGGGACCTGCTGTGTCCAGGTGACACAATCTTCTGATGTGGTGACAGCTCTGAGCCCGGAGCTGCCTGGGAATGATGGGGCTTTAACATGGCAGCAAACAGCTATCTCTGAGGAAAGAACATGCAATAAATGGCAGGGATCTGGGTGCCTCCCCAGGCTGCCAATGTCCTGAGCAGTTGCCAGGGTATCCTGTGTCCCCTCCACGAGCTGGTCACCCATCCCACTCACAACGAGCAGCTCTGCAGGCTTTTTGCAGACCGGGGTGTGTCACGTGCTGCTGGTGGTGGTTGCAAGCAGCTTTTTTCCATCAGCAAAGCAAAGGGGGCACTATCAAGGGAACGTTATGCACTCATGCGAGTGGCTCCGGAGCCCTGGAGTAGATTGCTACCGTCCTGAGGTCCCATTTCTACTTGGGACCTGAAGCAAGTCTGTCTCTTTTGGGGACAGGGACCCCAAGGACTAGATGGTCCTAGGGACCACTGAGTGGGTTGGACTGTGCCAAATTATTCCTGCTTTAAGTTGTGCCTGGGTTTTAGATCCCTCCTTAGCAGACCTTGCTTTTCACCTCGATTTATTCCCCTCTTCCTGACCCACTGACAGGCTGCAAAGGGAGGGGATGGTTTTCATGGAGTGTGACAGGGCAGCCAGCAGTGTGACACCTGCTCCCGCAGCCCCGGGCGCTGGAAGGCACCGGAGTGAAGAGCAGCCCTGTTGCTCCCAGCTGGTGCTCGAGCAGGGAGACTCGATCTCTTTCCTCTGCACCTGACAGGTCAAGGCAGCTGCCATCAGCTCCCGTTTCCAGGCAGCTTGGCATAAATCAGTGTCAGTGCAACAAGGTGGCTCGTCTCAGCACTAGGTTGCCCCTGTTTGGATTTGGCTCCGAAACAGTTTTCATGAAAAATTTATTTTGAGAGAAAATGGATTTTCAATCAAAACAGACATTTCTGCATAAAATATTGTTTGGGTTGACATTTTCCTTTTTTTTTTTAATAATGATACAGTTCTTTTCTTCCTCCGTCCTCTTCCAAAGAGGCAAGCACAAAAATAATTCATCAGCAGTGCTAATTTTTTCAGTGAAATTGTGTTTGGGTAACAGAGGGCTGAATATTTTTAGAGAAAAATCAAATATTTTTTAGCAAAATTAAAGAACAGTCAGTTTTTGGAAATAAAAACATCAACTGTTAATGTAGTGCAGAAATGATAACTATTTGGTGAATAATAGGAGAGAAATTGTGGTCTGTTATGGCTCACCTGGGACACAGCCCAGGGCTGGGTGCTGGCTCCGTGAGGATGCTCTGGGGTGCCCAGTCACCAAATCCCAGGGCCAGCAGCAGAATCCAGCTTCCCTGGATCCATCCGTCTCTTCACCGTCTCCCGAGGTGTGTGCCAGCCCTGATGCTGCAGCTCAGAGGATACAGCGCTCCAGCCCCTTGGCTCTACAGCCCACCCTGTATTACCCATGGGCAGAGGGGGACAGCAGCAGTGATGGCCATGGGGGCCTCCTCTCGTTGGTGTTGATGTCCATCAACACATCCATCTCCCTCAGGGGGCTCCCTGTGAATGTCTGCAGGCTTTAAGCTTGCTGCATAAGGCACCAAATTAATCTATTCCAGCGACAAGCATAGTGAACACGGGAGCAAGGGAGCAACGTGTCCCTGAGGACGTGCAGTTTGTAACCGAGCTGATTTCCACGCACCCCACATGGGCAAGTGCTGGGGAAATTGCCAGCCCTAGATGCGTCTTCCTCCTCGAGGAGATCTCCTTGCTGTTAGCAGGGTCCTTTTGGCAGTTGTTTTTCCCTCCCTGAGCTCGCTCCATGGGATCAAATGGTGCTGGTACAAGAGAAGGGTTAGGTCCCGTGCTGTGCCTACATAGACCGGCTGAAGATGTGCTCCGTTGTGCCCCACTGCAAGGAGGCTTCTTGCTGCCTGCCCTTTAAAGCAGCAGAACAAGCTCTGGGGAGACCCCCAAAAGGTTCACCTTGCCAGCGGTGGGTAGGCAGCAGCCTTGGGATAGTCTTGCCATTTTGCAGCTCTTGCTCTTTTGCAGGACTAGCAGAATTTCTCGGTGTAGAGACATTTGTCAATTTGCATAATTAAAGCCCTGCAAACTCATCCAGATTCACAGATCCCTGTGCTGGCTCCCCCGAGACTCACCGCTTCTCTCCCATGAATTATTTATTGGCGGAGCTGTTTCAAACGGGCCCCTTTATCTGCGGTGTTTGCTCCAGATTTCCTTCCTCCAGCGCTGAGGAGATGCTGTGGTCCTCGGAGGCAGAGTGTGGGGAAAGGAGCAACCCCATTTGCCACAAATCTTCCTTTTGCTCTGTCCATCATGTGAGAACAAGGGAGTTCCCTTGAAACTACCCGTCTGAGAGCAAATCCACGGAAAAGACTGTATGGAGAGCAGAGATACCTGTGGAAACCCTTGTAGCAGGAGAGCCATGGTGCCCAGTTTTGTAAGGTCTCTGCACCAGCTCATGCCTCCAGATGCAGCATCAGGAGGGATTTGGGGTTTCTGGCAACCCTGGCCCTTGCATTGATGCTCCGCTCTTTCTGCATGGGAAAATGCAGCGCCTTGCATGTGACGGCCGTAATCCCTGCGCTCCCCGTGTCCTTGGAGAGAGCAAAGGGGCAATGCGTTAGCTCCTGCACTGCTCTAGCTCCTCGCACGCTCCCACAGGCTTGGGTTTGCAGGAGCCAACGGTAAGAACACACAGACCATATTTGCAGGTCCTCCCTGCCAGAGTGTACCCACATCACACATCAGAGGAACACAAGTATTTGCGCTGCAAAAGCCCTTCAGATGAAGCCCTCAAGCTCCCCTTCTCTTGGATTCATTTCCACCTTTCAGAGGCTGGTTCCTCTGTCTGCAGAGCAGGCTGCTCTGCTCTGACAGGCAGGAAGGGGAGGCTGGCGGCCCCCTGAGATCCCAGCAGCGCGTCCTGCCTCTTCCTGGGCACTGACAGCTCCCCACAGGCTGCCTCTGCAGCCCAGACATGCCAGGATGCCTGGACATGTCCCCACAGGTCCTTGGAGGAGGCCATGGAGCAGAGCAAAGGGAGGAGAGCGCGTGAGCATCTGATGTGGGGAGGGAGAAGCTGTCCGGGGAGACCAGAGTTACTCACTGCCGCCCTACAAGGAGGATCAGCTTCTCCTCCCAGGCTGAACCTTCCCCACTGTGTTGTGCTGCCTGCAACCTGCAGGAATGGTGCAAAATTCACGTCCGCTGGTCACTGCTGTCCCGGTGAAGGAGTTCGCAGCAGATTCAGCCCTAAAAAGTTCCAGTTTGTCACAAATAGATATGCCCTCCCATCCCATATGTGTATGCAGCAGTGTGGTTTTCCTAACACCAGCACTTGCTCTGGGATCTGCGGGGGTGGTTCCAGCACATGCATCTGCCACGGGAGGGAAAGGCCACGGCTGGGCACTCACGAGCTGGTCCTGAGCCCGGGGGCTACCACCTGCCTGGAGGTTTTGCTGTGTTTTTTGCAGCATTTTGCAGCATTTTGCAGCATGGACCCGTTGCTGAGCCCGCAGCGTGGTGGCTTTGCTGAATAAACGGTTGAAGAGGCCGGATCGTTCATCCCTGCGAGCCTCGTTCCTGCCGCGTATCCAAAGGTGCAGGCGCAGCAGCGAGGCCCACGTGAATAATCTCCAGCTCCTCACCTCTTGTTGGGGATTATTTGTGAAAACTCTCTGCAAAGGATTTTCACAGTGTGGTGGAAGCGAGAATATTCATCTGGGTGTCTTATTTTTACCATTTATTTATTTATTTATTTTCTTGGAGGCTGCTGTTGCTGATGTATTATTTATACAGCAGGAAATTAGGCTCTGAGGACTCAAGCATTCTTCAAATAAGCTTCCTAATTCTCTCAATTAGGAATGCACAGGCTGTTGGGTCTCTCTGGCTTGCAAAGAGTGGCAAAGGAGTGAAAGCTGCCCCTGGTCACTGCTCTGATGTGCTGCCTCGACAGCGCGGTGCAGGCATTTCAGCTGGAGGAAAAA
>VWPW01008994.1:0-43267 GCA_013389825.1 Crypturellus undulatus | reverse complement strand
AAAAAAAAAAAAAAAAAAAAAAAAAAAGAATCCTTTTGCTATCCACCACTTCATAGCCATCGCTTTGTAAGCAACGTAAGACCTAGGAGTCTATGGACATGCAATTTTATTTTCATCTTTGTGAAGCACTCTTGCCCCATGCTGACAGAAGCCCTGCTCTAGAGCACATGCATAATATGTCATACTATGTTCTTTCACACCTATATTTCATTTGTGTCACCCATGGAAACCTATGGAGAGATAGAAAGGGTGTTTCCAGGGCAAACTGCAGTCCAACTCGAAGGCTCAGCCACAGAATGGAGAACTTCTCGTTTTTCACTTTTTTAAGCTCTAGGATGCTATTTTTCCAGATAAATCTTCTGACTGTTCAATAATTCATTGCAACTATTTGTACACAGCTCCTATCATAAACCCCAAAACAGTCAAAATATTTGTCTTGTTAAGTCTGCTTCTTAAACGATTATCTTGAATTTGTACAATATACTTAATACAGGAGCTTCTTAACAGTACAGTCTTCTTATTTTGCATGCTTTCCACATTAGAACATCTTGACTCTCTTGAGCGGGCAGCTTTTGTTGCTGCTGTTTTTATTTATTTTAATTCTAGTGCACACTAAAGAAATGACTGCTATCACCAGGGCAGCCTCCCCTGCACACCTGCTGAGCTAATAAACAGCTGATGCAATTACAGCAACAAGTGTCATCGCTGAAAAGAATGAGAGAAAAAAAATCAGCCAGTTCAACTCTGGAAAAGGAGCCACCTCTCCCCCGGTGTCACTCAAGGCATCAACTACTCACGGCTAAAAGCTTCAAGAGAAGAGTGACAGATGAAAACCAAGCTGTCCTAAATATCCCAATGATGACAGAAAGCCACTTAGTTAAGGGACAGCCCGGTTCTATCCATGTTGACTGAGTGCTTTGAAGAGCAGCGGAGCATCTCCCAGGCAGCTCTCCCGTAACAGAGCTCGGAGCAGAGCGTACTGTGAAAGCACACACCTGCGAGCACCCAAAGAAGCTGAGGGACTTTCTGGAGAGCAAAAAACAGAGAAAACAAATCATTCATGAAAGACAAGTCACAGATGCTGAAACACTCCCTTCTGATCAGCTCTCAGCTGACTTCTACCAGCAGGTAGGTCATTAATTTGGGCACCCAAAATATTTGAGGGAGAAGAAAAGACAACTGCCAAACAAACCTCTAGGCAACGTCCCCTCGCACCCAGTGTAAAATGTGACATAAGGTGACACGTCTCCTGCAAGGACATTTGAGCTACGTCATTAATACTGATCGTAAATGTCCACACTGCAGCCAGTTTCAGAGTCTTTTAAAGAATCTTTACAGCAGCAAAACCCACTTTCAGTTCACAATACGAGTAACTGCCGAGCAGTTAACTTAATATTAGAGTCAGTAGAGGCAGGAAGTATTTCATTCCTATGGCAGCAGGAGGGGAAGTTGCAGGAGTCTCTGGGGGTTTGTGGGGTTTTGAAAACCACCCTGGACAAAAATATATTAAATGACTCTATGTGCAACAGAGAGAGAAAAAAAAAAAAAAAAAAAAATCGAGAAGAGCAATTTCTACCAGGGCAGCATGGAACGATAAGGTGTACGGATGGAAATGATAGATTTCTCTTACTTGACTATTATGTTTCTAGAGTGCAAATAAGTAAATATATCGTCAATTATACAAGCATTGTATCAACTGAGTCAGAAGACAGAGAAGTGCTAGTGTAAGCACAGACTGACTCCACAGAAAGCATTCGCAGCGCTGTGAAGGCATCGCCCGCTTCTAAACACACTGCAATAATTTGAAACTAATTATGTTATGGTCTTTTGTGCAAGATTTCCAGTAATTAGTTTGCAATAATCCTCTTTTTTAGCTTAGCTAAGCACTTGCATGTACAGAGATGAGGAAGGGGAGAACCTGTGGAAGGAAGGATTTGGTTTAGGTTTAATTTCACTGATCAAGCTGTTGTGTGAACTAGTTCTACTCCTTCAATATCAAGTGTAAGAGTAGCAAGCGTATTTCAAAGCAAATTCTCTTTTTCTGTACTTATCAAATAATGATGAAATGTCAAGAAATATGAGTTACTCTTTCCTATTTTGATATCATAGGGGAAAAAAAATCTTATTTCTAGGAAGCAAACTAAGATATGTTCAGGTAAGACACTCAGAGATATTGACCTTTGTTGAAGCAATCCCATGTAGTTTTATGTTTAACTGACTGAGAGAAAGAACACAAGAGTCAGAGCATTAGGCTGGATTTAGCAAGTTTAAGGAAGGAGCTGTCAATTGAGCAAAATTTCAATTACAAACTAATTTAATGTTACCCAAGTCCATTATTGCAATTCAATAAACATGTCTTCAGAATTTAACAATTCCAGTTTGCTTTCATTTCAGCCTGTGCACATGCATCACAAATTTGTTATTATCCACACCAAAATGAGTCAGACTATTTTGGAAGCACTGATCCATGCAATTCCAGTGTGATATACTGCTGCTTCCAACTAACCTCAAATGAACAATTTAACCTTACCTGCTTACTAAATAGGAACAAGAAACAGAGGAAGATGCCGCCAGTATAATCCCTTAATTTTTTCTAGGTTGGTGTCTGCCTGTCCGAATAATCCAGCACTGAATCTATCAATGATTTCCTATTGAAAGTCCAACCTCTTGAGTTCATAACTTATTGTTTGTTTTTGTCTTTTCTCAAGTTGCTACACAAGAAAGCATCCAGCACACCCTATTTTGCACATTCTGGTATTTGTTCCTCTGAAAAGTTGCCCTTCTCCTATTTGGTTGTAATGCAACACTAGATACATCACTACCAGCAACTGAATTCCATTTCATTCCGGAATTAACTCCTTCTGAGGCAAACAAGACAGACACAAGATCCCTCACGGGACATTAAAAGCCCTTGGCACCTCACTGCAACATTTTCCTTGTGATCTGTGCAGCCTGGATACCTACAACACTCCACACCCAGCATTTGAGAACTTGCAAAGGTTTGAATGACAAATGCCCTAGGAATCTGGTAGCAAGAACAACAGTGGCCAAAAGCAATCTTGTTTCTACAGCAGCCCTCCATCAAGCATTTACACCAATAAAATTATACTCTGTGACATCTTCCTTTCACCCAATGTGTAAGATGGGACTGAGGATGAAGCAGGCTCAGGAGCGACTCAGCTGTCTCCCAGATTCCCCTCCTAAGAAGCAATGAGGGTCCCTGTGACGTAGCTGAGGAAGAGTCTTAGAAAGGCAGCACTTTATCCCATGCTTTATGGCAGTGTTCTCTCCTTGATTAGCCCAGTTCTGTTCTACGCTCTTCAACAAGCTCCATCTTGCACGTGCCAAACAGGAACAGCTGTTAAACTTTAGGAAATAACACAGGCCAAGCTTCCTTCAGCAACTGCTGTTGTCTTCATCATTTCCTTCGGGACACGAGAAGAATCAGGCCCACCACTTATCAACAGCAGCCTTGAGCAGACCAGCTCTTTTAGAAGAGACTGCATACCCCAGCGCTGCATCACTTATTAAAAGGACCCATAGCTAATAGGGTTAAGAAAAAAAGAGCTTGCAAACAGGGCTGCATCCAGACAAAGTTTGTTTCCACAATTCAAATATTTAAGAAAACCAACTGAGATGCATGTCACTTCACAATCTTTTTTTTCCTGCTTAAAATATATAGAATGAAAGAGAAAGGTCCAATAGGATGTAATTTTTTTATGCAGAGCTGCCACATGTGAAGAAATAATCACCAGAACCTCGTTGCTTTAAAGCGCCCTACCTTTCACGATGAGCTCCGCGTAGTTGGACACGCCGGAGCCGCCGTCGGAGCGGATGACACAGCGGTACTTGCTGATGCTGCGCTGCGAAGTGTCGCCCACGCTGACCGTGGCCGAGAAGCGCCGGTGGTTGACCACTCGAGTCACCATCAACGCCGTGTCCCTGCCGTTCCACTGCTGCAAAAGCAGACAAAAACAGCACGAGTTAGGAGAACGCACGGGTTGCTTTTCTGCAGATGAAATTCTGCAGATTCTGCAGGCTTTGTTGCGCTTCTTAACGCTGTTCAGACCTTCACATTCCCATTGCTGGGCTACGTATGCTAGAAATTCTCAATAAAAGTTTGCTAACGGGACCATACAAACCTAACATGGGCTCTGCATTGTAGGATCTAATGGGTGTAAGTACCCTTGGATATATATTTAAGATTATTCAGGTTTTCCCATGCGATTTTTAAGGCATATTTGAATAGCTGGTGTGTAGACGTACTGGAAAAGCTGGAGAGTGACAATTCCAATCATGTATTTGTACAGGACACATTTAGGAGCTTAGCTAGCACATGAAAATGCCACAAATAAAGAGATTTTGTACATCTGGAAAAATACAAACAAATAGGTTTTGTACACCTGGCAATGGCAGGTGTAAAATTTTGGTTCGGGACCAATTTAAATAAATTACTTGGACACACAGACATGCTTATGTGTCAAACACGGCACAAAAAGCTCCTCTCTACCAAGGCCACACTGCATTTTCATAACTGAAAATCAGACAGATGAAGAACTGGCCAGAAATGGATGTTGTACACAAAATAAACACCTGAACTTGCTCAGTTGGTCTGATTTATCAGTAGTTGCAAAGAAAAATAACATTTTGCCATTTTAAATAATCAATCTTTTTGGGTGGCATTTTGAAGGCTATTTTCATTAAATGCTTCAATTTTAAAGAATCGAAAACAAGTTTCCACTAGCAACAACAATAATTTTTCTCTCAAACCCCTGCTTCTCATGGGAAAAGGCTCACACTGCTTCAGGTGAGAACTTTTACACACATCTATAAAATCTTCCACACTCATAATTGTGGAAGATTTTATAGAAAGAACTCTAAAAAAAGATAAAGCATAAGGCAAAATGCATCTCCATGAACATTAAAACTACAACCTAAGTCATGAAATTTCAGATAAAAATCAAATCAAATATCAAATTAAGATAACAGCTGTGATAACAGTATAGTTACAACAACTGTCAGGTCATTTTCCATAATGCCAAATGCATTTCTCACCAACTCAAGTATTTTTCCCATTGCTACAAGTGGGTGCCCACTACTAATTTTCATCTTTGCTAATTCATCTCCTAATATTTAGACTCAATTTGATTTTTTTAACTAAAGTTCAGCCACACTTCTAAAATAAATTTTAAATAATGAGAGAAGCCATTAGTTTTCTGAATAAATACCACAGCAATTATGGCAACGGTCACTCTACTTCAGAGGACATTGAAAATTAAGCTTTTTATAGATACCAAAAATAAAGGAACTGAATTCTGTCCTCAGTGCATTAATTCAAGGGAAGCTGCACGTTTCAGTTCTGCTGTAGTGGAAGAGCTCTAGGCACCTGCTTGTCCAACCAGAGTCTCAGTCACATTGTCTGAGCTGTGAACAAAAACTGCTGATTTGCTTCAGCTCTCTGAAGTTAAACTTGCTCAACTTTAAACGCTACAACGTCTTAGAGGTACACAGAAAAACAAAGGTTTCTTGTTTGGGATGTCAACACTTTAACGGCACAGAAGCTTGGAAGAAGGCAGAGTTCTCCTACTTTAAAAGTTTCCAGGAGAGCTTTGTGTGTGGAACAGGGTAAGGTTAGGATTCCACATTTCCAAGCACTTCAGAGGGAGCCAAAAATCACTTTGCCCTTCATTGGGAAGCAAGCACTTTGCTTTTTAGGTTTCCTCTTTTTTCCATTTCTAACTTTAGTACTGAAAATCCATTCTGAAAGCTTGCTACCATACCTGTATGACCAGCATGAACCAGTCTTTCAAGCACCAAGAGGGTAAAAATATAGACAAAAAAAAAAGAGGTGGAAGATTTTGCTTCTCTTTCCTGAAGTCTGAGTGAATGATCAGAAGGAAGGGTCTGATTAACCCAACCAAGGGTAGCTGAAAAGAAGAAATCGGGTGGGTATGCACTGACTTTGCCTATTTTGCACCACCGAGGTAGCCCTCCTGGATTCCTCCTGTTACCATGGGAGGGATCAGCACCTTTTCTGTTTTACTACTGAGTGCTTGACTGAAACCTCAGGCACATGAACATTTGATTGAAACCACAGTTTTACTGTTACCATCTTCTGTATCTTGTCAATGTGACCTCTCAACAGCTTAAAACAGCTCAGAAAGGATCCCCATGAAGAGACACTGCTCCACCACCCCGTCCTTCCCCACCTACTTATTTTTCCTTGGGAAGCAGCTGGCTTTACCTGGAGCCAGAGCTTGTCGTGCTGCGACCACTTGCCGCCGGCGATGCACTGGAAGGTGGCGTTCTGCCCCACGTTGACCTCCACGTTCTGCAGCCGCAGGAAATGAGGTGCTTTCCCTACAAGAAAACAGGGTGATGCCGGAGCGGAGCAAGGTGGGATCAGCTACACACTCAGCAAGTCATTAGGGCAATGGCAGGGCCGCCCTTGCCAAAGGGGGTCAACAATTAGAGCTGCCCTCTACCCTTAATGATTCAGCAGCGAGCAGAGGGTGACCCAGGGGATCACAGGGAGCTCCAGCACATCCCAAACCCCCACATTTACTATCACATCAGTCAGTAGTGCAAGCTCTTAGCACTTGCTATAAAGGCTAATTGAGGAATTTCTTTTCTTCATAAAACTATATTTCTATAAAGGTCAAAAAATAATCCAACACTTTGGGAGTTTGTCATGTGTGAAAGACCCCAAACCTTTTCACATTTTTTTTCCTTTTTTAGTTTCTTCATTGTCAAATAAATCCAAGGGTTTTAGATATCAAACCACTACTATTAAATATTAATATTGCTGACATTAGCATATCACCATATCAGTTTATTAATCACTAATATCAGTGTGCCGCTGATTTTATATTCAGTACTAATTAAGTTTTAGATCACTAATACTAAAACATTGACATCCCTGATATTAAATAATCATCTGCTCATGCAGGAAAGAGATTACAGAACTGTTTTTGAACTAAGCCATAGACTCATTCATCTCTGTAAGCAAACTTAGAGGAATGTAAGAGTGTTACAGCAGTGAATCTGCCCCTTTCAAATGAAATCAGTTCTGCACTGGGCTTCAGAGCAAAGTTTATGCCCCACTTAAACATTTTTAGTAGGGCACAGAGAAGTTTTGCAAGACTCTAAAGGTCAGACTTTTTCAAATTCATGCTCACCTTTCATATTAAAGGAGTGTGCATATTGAGATTAGGCACCAATAGCATGCATAATTTCTGAGCTCATATCAACCCGAGCTTCTCTGCCGGAATTAAACAGCTTCAAAAGGACTTGGGCGTCTGTGTGTGCACAAGGCTTGATGTATGGCTTGATATATAGCTCATTAGCTACTGCTTTCATGGCTATCTATGGGCAAGCAAATTTTCTAGACACATGATTAAGAATTCACAGCAAATGTCTCTAAGTGGATGCTGCACTGTGGTCACCCACAACTGCGGCAAACTCTGACCGCAGAAACAGAGCAATTCTCTACTATCAAGCTTCCTGGGAGTGGCAATTTTGCCAAATTTTACAAGAAAACTACCTTTGGGTGAGAGGCAGAGAACATGTATATGGGATTTTGCAGACTAATAGGAATAATTTGGACCTGGGGTCTAAACCTGCTCCCAGCCTGAGGCCGTGCAGCAGGGGTGAGCACGAGTGCAGCCCCCAGCTCCTGGGCCTGCTCCACATCCAAGGCTCACGCAGAGGCTACGCTATGGACATTTTCCTTCTCTGCCAGGACTGCCAGGAATTTACAGGGGGGAATACTGTATGTTCAATCGAACTTCGTTCAAATTTCTGTCATCAAACTTCCTGTGCATGTTTGAAGAATTTACTTGCAGGCAACACTGGAGGCTGCGAGTGGCAAAATGATGCACAGCCAAGTACTTACAGGCTGCATCATTGCAGCTGTGAGTCTTCTGGAATCAGAACTCAATTAAAAAGTAAAGTAACTCCACCAGTAGCATAAACAGATTTCTGAAGGATGATATGAAGTTTTCTGGTGGTTTTGTCCGATAATAATGGCACAGTTGGGAAACTCCTGTTCATTCTAGCAGGAAAAAGACAACTAAAATATTCAGAAGAGACCTGACTGGGCAGAATGCCCCCTTCTCCTTTTTAAAAGAAGTAGAAAGGACTTGAAGGGCTTCAGTTGATCTTTATGAGCAATGCACTTGGCCTCTGAACAAAAGGTAAAAAGGGAGTTCAACTGACACTGAAACTCCCTGTGAGGACTTGGAGAAATGGACTTCAACAGCAGTTCAAATACTTCAATAAGCAGGGGTCTAACACTGCATCTTTTCTCCTTTTTAAACAACCTTTCTTGTCCAGGTCTTGCTTGGCTTTATTGGCCCCTCCACTAGTAAGGGGATCAGCCAGTATTCATCACGCTGTGCAACCTAAGCACCAGGTGGGGGATCTGCTCGGATGCTGCCAGTTCGCTACAGCAGCTGGTTAATACTGATTGTAAGTTTTTCTTAATGAAGTAAATGCACCCAAAGGCCCACGAAATGAGCACGTGATGAATGTAATTCAGTTAAACAGCAGTTACCCATATTGCAGTTAGCAGAAATGTCCTTTTAAGCTCAAGCAGAACCATGTCTAGCACCACTCAATGGCAGCTATTCTTTGAAATTTTGTTTTGCATGAAAACCACTGATCTCACCCTGCAGACACGACCCACGTGCTTCACTTGTGCTCAGCAGCTGCCACTGCATCCTCAAAACCACCAACGGGCGAGACAGGCTGCAACACTCTGCAAGGGGCTTGTGCTGCCTTTCCAAATGACCCCAGGCTCGCTGCATTTGCAGCATCAAATGATGAAACCAAAATGATGAAACCATCCCAAATTGAATTTGAATACCAAACATGTGATAACTTCAGAATTAAAAGGCATGGGATCATTACAGATTATTCATAAGGACATTCATATATTTGAAGAAGAAAATCAAAAAACATGTCCAAACTCATTAAAGAACACAAAGGCTCTTAAAATCTCTAGAATGCAGACTACAAATACAACAGACACACTGTGGACACAAACCAAAGCAGCTCAGGCCCAAAGGCTGACATTTAGGGGGGTTTTAAGCAAAAAACCTTGATCAGATGCAGAGTGACCAAGACAGAAAAAAATCATAGTACTAATAATTCCAAAAAACATTACGAGCCTGCAATAGTCTCACTCCTGTACAAGTGCATAGTCCGAATAAGACATTTTAAATCTGCACAGAAGTGCTTAGTGGGCTTAACTTTTTTTTAAAAAGATCAGAAGCTTTTGGGATCTTTTTATCAAGATCTTTTTTTATCAAGAGTGTGATTCAGAAATAACAAAACAACCAGAGAAGTCTTGCCTTTTGCAAACTTGCTGTTAGATAGCTATGCAAGGCTGGTTCTCTTAAGAGGGACTCAAGAAAACAGTTTAGGGCTGAAGTGGGTGAATTGTACATCTAGACTGTGAAGCCTGGTATATAACACATTAACGTGCTTAAAAAAAAAATACTCACTGCATGGATGGGCAAGAACTCTGACTTCATCCACAGCAATGTACCCTGGATGTCCTTTCAAGGAGACGGATTCAAATATCACCTGAAATACAAAATAAGAAAAGGTTTTCTTAAACAGAGTAGCTGCACCAGCCATCTGGCTGGATACCACATCCCTCTCATTCCAGGGTCAAAACCATTCAAGGCATCTCATCACCAATGCTGAAGGGATACAGTTGCGATTCAGCAGAGTAACAAAAGTCACTGTAGCATTTATTAGGATAAAGGATATATACTACTTTGATTTGAAGGAGGAAAAAGATATTCCATGGATACACACATACGTATTCAATTCAAACACCAGTGCAAGGAACAGTTCATGGGCAGTCATTTGACATCATCTTCTTAGTATGCTTCAAAAAGATACAGAAAGCTGTTCCTGAAATAAAATGATCTTACTGAGTGGAGAATACCGCATGGATTCCTTTGGAGGAAACTCTGCTTTGCCATGGAAGCCATCACCGTGTCAGGGAGCAAGTTACGAGCAACAGAAGTCCCTGCATTCCAGCTATTGCACTGAAACAAGATCCTCCCCAGAATATTAGAATAAAGGAGTTTTCCTGCCTTTCTCTGGATAAATCTAATATGGTTTGAGAAAGAATTATCTTAAAAAGTTCATATATAATATTTATGTTAGTGCTACAATAACCAGGCTTTTCTTCTTTTTTTAATGCCTTGTCCGTGAAAATCTTACACTAATTTGAGACTTAATACACGAACAGCACAGGCAAACAAAAACACAACTCTCTTCCATGACTCTGGAAACACACCTGGAAACCTGTCCTAATTTGGAGTATCTTGTTGCTAAAAATATACAGACTACTTGAAAAGAATTGAGGAAAAAAAGATAAAAGACTAGTCAAGAGATTATTAAAACTAAAATAACTACTGTCTAATAAGCTAAATTAGATTCAGGAGAAAGTAGTATTAAATGTGGTGTACATAAAGTCTGTTAACTACTTCAAGACAGCTTTTAACACTGTTAATTTGCAGTTTGAATTGAAGTTGATAGTCCCCGTCTCTCATTGCTGAGCGTCTTTTTCACGTTCTCCATCAGAACATTAAATACAGTATAATGTCCAATGGCCCAAATGCTTATCACTGAGTGCCCAGTCTATTGGAGCTGTGTGTATTTCACAAGCACAATCTTTTTGTTAAGCATTGTACTTGCATTTGAGCCTCCAGAACCCAGCTTCTGCTCAAGCCCCCAGAACTTCCTCAGAATTGTTCCCCAAATCCTAAACAGTCCTCCAAGTTGTCTGGAAAAACAGGTGGAATACAAAAATAAACACAGAAAAGCTGAGAACAAAACGTAAAAAAAATTCTACACCAGAGGACAGCGGACAAAAATAAACAGCCTAAAAGGTGGAATAGGGAAGCAAGTCTCTAGAAAAGAAAATAATGATCAAAAAAAATAGTGTTGCGAGTGATGAAAGGCCGTTGACAGGTTATCTAGAAACCGTATAGACTAATAGTGCAGTGTACGTCTATAACATAGAAATTATAATTAATTTTGTAAAAGGAAATGTCAGTCATGATACATGTTGTACCTGCTGGGAAGGTCACCTGAGGAACTACCGCAGCTTCCTTCAAACAACGGCACTACACAACTGCTAGGAGTACTACACAACTGCTAGGAGTACTACACAACTGCTAGGAGTACTACACAACTGCTAGGAGTTGGTTCTGCGCTTGTGAAAAGCTCTAAGCCAGAGGCTAAACCCCATCCTCCGTTTCCCTCACATCACTTTCCTCAGAGACCTGGAACTGGCAACAGAAAGCTCCAAAACTCTGGCATTAGCTGTGAGCCTTTAATATGCTGCAATATACCCCAAGCCACTGGAGTCACTGTGTCACGCGATAGAAATCCCCTGCATTTAATCTTCACGTTGGTGCAGAATCCACATCGTGTTGTTTTAATGTAGGGTTTTATCTCTATGCCGAGATCTTCTCTTTATTCCCAGGTCAAATTCGGGCATCCCTGCCTGGTTCACATCACGCAGCAGCTCAGCCCCGTCAAGGCCGGGACTGCAGGAACCCCCAGGCCGTGCTGGGGACCAGACCCGAGACGCAGTGAAGAGGAGGCGGCAAAACCTCGGCATACGCAGGGCCTGCTGCTGCCAACTCCACACAGAACACCTCTCATGTCCTTTAACCTCAGTGGGAAATCAAATACAACGGCTAAGATATAGCGTGTTTTTCCCTGCCCCAATTCCCCTCTTTTTTTTTTTTTCTCTCAAATGGTGCTTTACATTTAAGGAACTTCTCAGAACACGACACAGCTGACAAAATGCAAGGCTTTGCTCTCAAGAAACATTTTAAACGCGCTGAGAACCGCAAGGCCCAAGTCATTTCATGTCTCCTTGCCAATAAACAACTGCCTTTCACAGCTGCTCTGCGCCGAGTCGCCCGGCTCATCCGCGGTGCGAGTTTTCTTCAGGCACGGATCAATAACACTCCTCACTGCACATCAAAAACCCTCTTCCCGCAGACTGCCGCTGCCCTCGCTGCACCCTGGGCCTCAGCTCATCCTTATGGCAAGCAATAATTCAGAATTACACGCATTAACCTCCTCCAAGTACTGGTATGGCTTGTTTGCTACACTAACACACACACGGGCTGGGAAGTATAACCAACTCTAGGGTAGACATGATAAATCTCCACCACGTTCCTAGCTCAGCAGGGTGCTTGGGATCTGCTCGACTCATAGAGGCTCCGCGCAGACGCACTGGGCCCAAAAGCAGGGCCTGTGGCACTGGGTGGCTCACGTGTCCTGCTCCATCACGTCCCCAAAGCCCGGAGCACTTGAGGAGCCTCCGCCACACAGCAGCCCCTTCCTCATACCTCACGACAAACCTTTGGAGGCACAAAGAGCTTCACACCGAGCTCCACATGCACTGAGCGGGGCCTCTACGTTGTCCTTGAAACAGGTTGAATTACTCAGGAAGAAGGCGCTTTTCCCCCCACACTTCCATCGCATTTTTCTCACATTTCACTCACATTACTCCCAGGGCTCTTGGGCACAGTTTGCGCCCTGGGCACGCAGCTCTGATGCCCAGCTGGCAAACAGCTCCCTCACAGCGAGACCGGAGCACCCGGCAAGACCCTCCCGAGTGTCAGTGCAGCCTGGCATCACCATGCGGGCACCATCATCCTCCTCTCTTTGCAGTGTACCCACCAGGCGGTCACCCAACAGTATTTTAACAGAGATCCTTGAAGATCTTTTCCTCTTTACTTCTGTGAGCTTATTTTTGTTCCTTTTCCATTTTGTCCAAATGCAGAAATCCACTTGCTTGTGGGCTATCCAAAACAGATCAAAACAGCTTCCAAAATTCACATTTAATTATTAAGAATATGCATACAGACTGAAACATCAGCCCTATCTATCAATAAAATAAATAAAATCTGGTTTCTGGGAAGAAGCTACTTCCAGAGAGCTACTGCTGACCCTCAGACTGTGTAGTTTTGGGCAGCAGCAAAAAAAGTCTCATTTGATTTAAACGACTTTTATTCAGAAACCACAAATCTGACCTGCAAAAGGACTTGCAAGAGAAGGAACTAAAGCTCAGGAAGCCCACGATGGGTATATCTAAGAGTAGATCTCTTAGCAGGAGATCAGACCAGCTTTTGCAGGCTTCTCAAGCCCTGATTACCAGGGTGAAAAACCATCTTTTCTTTATCTCTTTGAGATATCTCTTTAGAGATAAAGAAAATCACCAACTATGAAGAAGATTTTGGGTCATGACAGGTTCATGTTAATGTGAACTCTGTGTCAAGAATTTTAATATGATTTCAGAACAGGGGGCAAATCATGCTCAGCCCTCAAAGCCCCTGTCCCTGACCCCAGTGCACAGGTTTGGGCTCTGCTGATAGTCCCAACTCTTTCAAAGGCAGAACATTAAAGTGTTCTGCTTCGACTCAGATTTTGAGAGACCTGCTACCCAGTTATTAAAAGGGAAAAAAATAATAAAAAAAGTTTTTCCACCTGATGTTGTCTACCTACAGAATGTTTTCTTTTCAGAGCTTTCCCTGTACTAAATTCCTGTTTTGCTAGTATCTTTTAGTAGTCTCAGATGTGCATCTCCTCTTCTGTGAGGTGTGCAATGCAATTACTTCCTCAGCTTTTGTCTTGAATGGGAAACAAGACAAAAAATGCCCCAACACTTAACCAGAAGTATATGAGACCGTTATGTGCCACCATATCTTTTTAAAAATAAAACAATCTCTGGAAAGTTGCACCATGAATTTTCAAATCCTTCCCCATGACTTGAGCAACTAACTAGTGGATAGGAGAGAGAAAAAAGACAGGGCGGGGGGGAAAGCACACTAAAATATTCAACTTTGTGCTTAGTTAAAATGTGAAGCAGTGACTTTCTCTAGGCGAGAACGGCCAGCGAGTGTGGTCTGAATGTTTGATTTGAATATCAAACATGGCATTCAGTTTTTGTGAGCCTTTTTGCTGCTTAAATCCCTGTAGTTAACTGCATATTTACTCCCTGCTGCCCTAAAGAACAACCTTCTCTGTTTGCACGAACACCATTGCCTGAAAACAAGGTAATCAAATATTAAAACAAAAACCAAGCTACCCCCTAACCAAGCCCTCTACATAGTTCCAGGTGGCCTTTGAAAGAGCATCAGCTTTTGCATCTACTCAAGGAATCAAGATTTTGCAGAACCCAACAAGTAGCCTGAGTCTTTCTGAAGGCTGATGACCGCAGATGTTGCCACCAACAGAACTGAGGTTTTACACAACTGCTATTTGCCCTTCCTCCAGGCAAAGACACTCAAGCTCTGAAGTTATCAAGATCATTAATCTTAGCAGAGCCAAAAGACTTCGAGCATTGGGCATGTCTGCCTACTTCCTACACTAGGAAATAGGTAAAACCTCAGAAAATCATGGAAATGCCTGCTTTACCAACCCACGGAGAAATACCTCCAAACAGATCAAGCCAAACTATGGTACAAGCAAGGCTTTAAAAATATATTAAAAACAAAGGGAGAAAAAAAAAAAGGATCAGGTGAAGATTCTGCTTATTTTATGAACATGGTACAAGCTTTTATTAGTATCTTACATATCTGATATGTGCAGTGGGAACCCAGAAGCAAAGCTGAATAAACATGTTAGGCATTCGCTCTCCTAGAATCAAGTATGGTCCCAAACCAGGTCACACAATCTTATACGGGGAGGTAGAGTTAGACATCTCAATATTCATTTGGAAACTTAAGTGTGCAAAGCACCATGGAAAGTGCCAGGATAATCTGTTCATAAGCCAAATTCAAGACATAAGTTGGTGTTAACTTTTCCAGTAATTTAACACTCTATGACTTAGTAGTTTCCCAAGAAAAAGGCTGAAGAGTGTAAAACATGTAAAAATGTCTAAATTACCTCTTCTTATAAAACTACTGTGTATAAATTCACAAAAGGAGGAGGGGAGATCAGATTTAAACTTTCAGGGTATCTATTGCTAACCTCATAGCTATAGCTGGGCTTCATAACTAGCCAGACTTTCAAAGGAGTAAGAGGGAGAAGTATTACAAATTCATACCTGATAGAAATGTGGCCAGAACGTACTGATGGCAAGTTCCGCCTTCACCCATCCTTCCGTTACAATCCCTGACACGTTCCATATGGGATTGCCCTGCGGTCCACCGTTCACCTTCACATAGACATTCAGAGAGCCAGGACTGGAACGGTCTCTGCTGGATAAGTAATAGTGGAAGTCGATGCAATGGGTGTCATTTTCCTTCAGTGTAGGCAAAAGCAAGTGGGCTTTCTGCCCAGATGCCCGTCCAGAGCTGTTTACCATCATGAAGGAGCCTATAGACAGCAAAGGGAAAATGGAAAGAGAAGAAAAAGGGGTTTTTGTTTGGGTCTTTCAACAAAAGCAGTTCCATCAAAAACACAAGTGATTCTTCAAAAGCCAGAAAACGAAACATTCTCCTGGAAAACTCAAAACTAGCTATTTCATGCTAGTGGTTAGGTAACAAAAAGAAAGGATATTAAAATTACAGGCTTGAAATACAAACAGATTGAGGGCCAACTACCACTGCCATAATTATATAATTTAAAAAACAAATAAAAAAAACTGTTTTGCTTGTATTATTTTATAACCTTACAATAAAACAGTCACTCTAAACAGAATCACATCCGCAGTTAAAGCAGCAGCACAGCTCTCCCAGCGCATACCCACGTTCCTCCTTTGCCAGGGGCACATTCCAAACAGAAGACTGGAGTGGTGGCATGAAGCCTCAGCTGGGGGAGGTCTCCATGCACCTACCTACTTGGTGCCAGTCTCCATTTGCTAACCCTGCATCTTGGCTCTATCAGCTTTCGAAGGGTGCAACGCATTAACGTAACCCTAGTTTTCAGAATTCAGATGAATCAGACTTGTTAGAGACATCGCAGGCAGAAATAATGCAAAAAGGACAATAGCACTTCTGGGAGGGAAATACGGGCTGGATTTACGTAGGGAAATATATACACTGAGGCAACTGATGAGTTTGTTAACCCTGGGGCTTGCAGCATATTAACCACGGCGCTGGATGTTGAACTCGTGTTTGGATTCATCAGGCAGTTATTTTGCAGCACGTTGCGTCTCGACTCATCTCTTCACAGATGCATCAAGGTGACAAATGTTAGCAATAAGGAAAAACATTATGAGAGTTATTTGATTCACTTCTGTTTAAATGCGCTGCTTTATGTGTGTGCAGACACACAGAGAAAAAGCTGAAGGAAATACTGAGGGATGGGGGAAAGAATCCGTGTGTCAGCAGCCAGGCATGATAATTTTTAATCAAATGCAGCCCTCTTGACATTTCTCAGTTCTGCTGCTGCCACCAAGGCATGCTACAAACGTGTTTCTCTGCTGGCCTCTTGCAGTTCACAGAAGATTGAGTTTGAAAAGGCTTGCCCTACTCCAACCTATTGACTTTCTCTATTCCATGCTGGAGTAGTGCAGCAGACTCTCAGATGAGCCAGATAAAAATCCCGCTCAGTGCAGTGGAGAGCTGTATATTCTAAATTTGTATCAACAGACACCAACAACTTTCTCCCACGGAACTGTTTTCTTTTTTTTGCTGTGTTTACATGATACATCGGCATTTTGTAAAGGACTGTGGAGCTCGGATGCAGCAGAAGGAAGTCGATCTTTCATAAAGAAATCAGACACTCGAGAGACCTCAGAAAACTCGAGCACAATGCGAGCCCAGCTGGGGAAGAGGGTTTGCTAAGCAAGATGAAAAGCTACAGGCAAGACGCTTTCAGGCAAGTCTGTCTTTCATCTTGGTATGTTGAAAATAAAAACAGCCCCAAATCAAAAACTCAGCAAAGTCTTTGAGAAATTTAACAGCAGAATCCAAACTTTGCAATTTCTCACTAATAACCAAAAAGTAGAAGATATAGTTAAGTGTTCCCTTTTGATCTAATTCTGCTTCCAACTAATCACAAAGCACCCTTATTCAATTAAATGAGAGGCTTTAACAGACTACTGTGTGTGCATATATATATATTAGCCCAAATATACCTATATTATCACAGAAGGGTTGAGGTTGGAAGAGACCCCTAGAGATCATCCAGTCCAACCCCTGCTCCAGCAGGGACACCCAGAGCACGGGGCACAGGGTGGCATCCAGGCGGGTTGGGAAGATCTCCAGAGCAGGAGCCTCCACAGCCTCTCTGGGCAGCCTGTGCCAGGGCTCTGGCACCCTCACAGCAAAGAAGTTCTTCCTCACATGGAGATGGAACTGCCTGGGAATCAACTTATACCCATTACCTCTTGTCCTGTCACTGGCCACCACCAAGAGTTTGGCCCCATCCTCCCTACATTCCGCCCTCAGGTACTCGTACATATTGATCAGATCTCCTCTCAGTCTTCTCTTCTCTAGACTAAACAGGCCCAGCTCACTCAGTCTTTCTTCATAAAATAGACACTTCACTCCATCATCTTCGTGGCTCTACGCTGGCCCCTCTCTAGCAGCTCCACGTCCCTCTTGTGCTGGGGAGCCCAGAGCTGCCCCCAACGCTCCAGGTGCCTCCCCAGAGCTGAGCAGAGGGGCAGGATCCCCTCCCTGGCCCTGCTGGCAACGCTCCTCCTGCTGCAGCCAGGAGCCCATTGGTCTTCCTAGCCATGATATATACAATAACCCAAATAAACCAAAAATTTGAGAAACTGAACTACTTCAAGGTACCATCAGAAAGCACAACTGCCAACAGCGGAGGCTGGATGCCCTGGTTTCTAAGACTAAACATGTCACACACTTCCATGATCTTTGACTGCACGTGCAGTCTGCCTCGTTTACCTTTCTAAGTGAAGAAAGAATGATACTACTCCCCTGCTACGGACCTAGAAGGGAAGGCACTACAAAAAATGCTGAGTAACAGTGGTAGATTTTGTACCCATGCAGGAGCATATAATTGCTGTGAAGCGCACTGCCTGCAGCATTTTAATGACACGGAGAGAAGTAGCACAATATGAATGAAGACAACTTGTACATCTGCCGGGTCTCAGATTCAAGGATGAGGACAGTCAATTAAATAAGTCAGTAAAGAAAAGCAGAGTTCTGGTACATCCACACGTTTTTGACCAAGCAACTGCAACAGTGGGTAGGAACTCAAGAAAACTGGTTTCTGCTCTATTGCTGACTGGATCATAGGCAAGCTGTTTCGCTTCTGGATGTCCTTCATCTCTTTCATACTTAGATTATAAAAGGATTTCTACCCTAAAGAGCTACTCTGAAGCTGCACTGTGTCTAACACAATAGGGTCTTGACCACACTGGGGTAGGCGAGTGTTTCAAGATAAGAAAAGTTAGGGAGTATTTCTCTTTTACAGATTCATGTATAAAAATAATGATTTTTCCTCTGGGAGAAAAACATCAGCTTTATATAAAGTTCAAAGCAATAATTACATTTTTATTTTTTGCCACCCACAAAAAATGAATCACAGGCTGCTCGCAGCTCCACAATGGCCCTTTGTGCAACTGCTGAGCATCTAGAAGAGTCTGGAGCCACCTTCTAGCAACTGGCACAGCAGTAACAGGTAAAATACCACCGCTCCAAAAAAACAGCGAATAACTACATTTTACTGTTATTTTGCTGCAAGAATAATCTTATACACTTAGTAATTGCCGTATTTTGTCTATGAGCATGAGGCACAGCGTGGCATCCAGGCGGGTTTGCAGATCTCCAGGGTAGGAGCCTCCACAGCCTCTCTGGGCAGCCTGTGCCAGGGCTCAGGCACCCTCACAGCAAAGAAGTTCTTCCTCACATGGACATGGAACTGCCTGGGAATCAACTTGTACCCATTATTCCTTGTCCTATCACTGGATCACTGGCCACCACAGACAGGAGTGTTTTCTTATTTTTATGTTTTTTTTTTCTTTGAATATAATAAGCCCAGGGGAAAAAATATCTCTATGATGTCTCTAGTTAAATCTTGGTAATACACACTATTTGGTGCAAAGAAAACATGAGAAATTTCTACTAGCAGTGCCTATCCAGCAGAGGAAGCCTCTCACACCTTGGTTAAACCCATTTTTTAATCTTCTGCCTGTTGCATGTTCCTGACTTCCACAGAGGCTTCATAGAGCATTTTCCCCCAAAACACCTTCCCTGGCCAGACATGGTGCCCTTGAGGCCACTATCAGCAGCGGGTTCAAACATCCAGGTTTAAACACTATTGCTGATAAAGGGTAAAACACATCTGTTCAAAAAATGCAGTTGCCGAGAATAAATTATACCCTGTATGAGACACACAGGCTTCCAAAATAGAAGTTGAACAACTTTATCATTTTTCTTTCCCCAGCATGAGCTCGTCGGGAGATCCACCAGGATCATCCAGAGGTTGCCCCACACACCCCAAGGGGCTCCACGGGCCTCTTAGCAGTGGGTCTGAGACCCCAATTATTCTTACCAGGAGAAAAAAAAAATAATTCAGAGAAGCCTTTCTTTCCTTATTATCTTGCATAAAAACCTGACATATTGTGATTCGGAGTTTGACAGCCTTCTTTAGGCTGAATGCAAAATTGAACCTGATGAGAGTTATTCTCAATTTATAGGCCTATATGTGCAAATAAAGGAGGTACAATTGGGTCTGGCACCAACAAACCACTTGTCACATTTTTTACTCCTGTATAAAGAAGCAGGGAATGAATTAATGTGTCACAAATGGAAATCATTGATCGATGCATGACTGAAGGCCTCTTAAATGCCTCCAGGTAGGAATCTGAATAAAACAAAAGGCTATCTTGGACAAATTCTTTTATTTAGAGCACAATATATTTTCTTTTGAATAATAACAATAATAATAATAATACCAATAATAATCATTAATCTTGTTGATTTTTTTGCCTTCATCTGGAAAGTTCACATGTCATAAAATAGACACTGAACTAAAAAAGAGCTTGAAGGAAGTTACTCATGTTGTATAAAATCTGTAGATTTATTCCACATAGAAGTATATGCTTGTTAAAGCAGCCAGAATATTAGCCCATTTAATTTAGTGCTCCTAGATCAACAGGTTAGATTAATTAATATCCTGCTGGCTCTGCCAGCTTCCTGAAGAACCAAAAATAAACCTGCTATGCTCCCATCAGTCAGAAACAAGGAGGAAGGGAAGATGGTAAATAAATTCATTTTTAAAAATCCGTTCAAACGACAGTGAACATAAAATGGCACTCTCTCCTAGTTATTAAACATACCACTGAAAATTGGGGAATTAAACCATGAAGTGCTCTCTAGCTGGCCATAAATTTCAATTTTTCCCCTGCTTGGTGCATAATGATGCCTTGATAAGCCTCCTATTATTGATGCATCTGCAACATATATCCTCTTTTTGGAGCTGAAATGCTACTCTGTAGCAGATGGTGGCTATTGTGTTTACACATCAGCACTTTATGATTGCATTTTCTCACGTCTGCAGTAAAAAGAAAGCCGTAATTGAGTTTTTAATGGTGTTGCACATTGTTCATTAAGATTACATGAGTGTGTTCTGACAAATGACAGCTGAAGAAATGAGCCACTGAGAACCCCTCGTGATCACCAGACAGACCTCAGTTGATGCTGCTTCACTGCTGGCTTTGAAGAACTGTGCTGTTTAAAAGTGAAATTATAGCAGCCATTAAAGACTGAATGTAAACTTGAGGAGAATGCTGTCAAAACGCTTGACTGCAAAACGAGACGTCTGAAACACAAAAAAGCAAAATCAGGTACAGA
Source organism: Crypturellus undulatus (assembly GCA_013389825.1). Lineage (NCBI taxonomy): Eukaryota > Metazoa > Chordata > Aves > Tinamiformes > Tinamidae > Crypturellus > Crypturellus undulatus. The sequence continues at coordinate 22,511 of VWPW01008994.1, read as the reverse complement.
CTGTCCTTCTAAATAACAAACTCCTTCCAAAACTACAGGAATGGGCTTTCCACCAGCTCCATCAAGTGCATGAACATGTTTTACAGACACGGTTTTGCTCATTTCATTTCTTTTTCCAACAAATTAAGCACTGGGCACCTGACACCGCTCTGGTAGAACAAAGAGCCCTAGATTGCTCCAGCTGAAAGGCCCTCAGGAGGTCTCTAGCCCAACCTCCTGCTCAAAGCAGGGTCAGCCATGAGATCAGAGCTCCCATTCAGGCCTTTATCCTCTTGGATCTTCAAAGGACAGAGATGGCACAAGCTCTCTGGGCAAGTTAAACTGTTAAAATATTTAACTGTCCTGATGGCTTTGCCTTATACCCAGACCAAACCTCTCGTTTCAGTTTATGCCATTTGTCTCTAACCCTCCAGCCAGGGGCTGCTGTCCCAAGCCTTTAAAGTGAAGTCCCCTCAGATGTCCTGGGAAACCCTCTGCATTGCCTCTGCAAGTCAAATGCCACAACAGAACCTGCCCTACTTGTGTTCTTTCCACTTTGTCCAACTAATCCAATCCATTTGCAGGTATCACTTACTTTGCAAGAGCGTTTTGTCTCTTTCCTGGTATCCCACCAAAGATTAGGATTAGGATCAGTCCCAGTCCCTGTAGAATGACCAGTATAACAATAATACCAGTGCAAAATAAGTCCCTTATCAAGAGACATTTTTACAGAAGGGGAGTTCAAAAGAAATACACACCTACCCCAGAGAGTTAAGCAAGCTCATGCCTTTTCTATAAGCTTCTCAAATATGACTTTTCACACATCTTTTGATAAGGCACACATTTTATAATATTCTCAGTGAATCTTAATGCCACAGAACAGATAACGCAAAATATCTGCACTAAGTATGAACCAAAATGTTTAAGAATAATGTAAGAAAAAAGGCCATCTACCTCTGCACAGGGTTTCCAGAAGTGACATGACTATTTTCAAAGGGAAAAGGACCTTTTGGAGTGCAAAATGCTGCTTCAGCCTGACACCCGTTCTTGGGATTTTTTTTAAGCCAAAGGCTGCAGCCATCCCTTCCACAGGGCTCAGCCACAAATGAATCTTCCTTGTAGAAGTTTGAGTCACTTCATCTTTTTCTTTGAATAATACCCTGTGTCAACAGGTTCTACAGTCTGATTATGCATTGGGGAAAAAAAGAGAGTATTTCTAAATCCTTGCTTAAGCTGCTGCCACCTAATTTGTATTCTTATTTTATGAAAAGTTACGAGTATCCACCTGCTTCACACTTTTCTCATTTTTATATCCCCATGCCTCATACTCACGTATAACTCGGCAAGCTTCTGCCTGATACACCACGGACAGCGGCGCCTGCTGCAAACTCCAAATTAAACAAGGTCTATCTCACAGTTGCTATCCCTTTTTCAAATATTTGTACCAAATCAGGCCCCTGGGTTTTATTTCTCAAATGCAGGCCATATAGAATTAATCTACCAGTGAATTAAAGAGCTTGAGCCACAGACAAATATGAATACAAGCTGCAAGTTGAATTCAGTAAAATTCATGACGACAATTCATTCACTTGGGAGACTGTCAGATAATAAGACAACATTTTTTAAAGATACTGTCTTTTTTATTTGTAAAGAGTTTTTCTTCTGAAAATCTATGTCATGAAAAGAATTATGTTTTCCTTTGTAAGAAAATCTTCTTTGGGAATAAGCCTTATCCCATATGACTTTAGTGACTGCAAATATTTGCTGTAATTATTTAAAGGAAGCGAGGATTGTGCCATAAATACTTTCCCTGAAATACTGTGTGTGTGACAAATTCCAGTTTACACCTTTCGCAGTGTCCTTGGGAGAAGGGATGTTTGCAGCTTTCATTTTATAATAAAACCAAGTAATTGCAAGGCACAAAGCTCTGAAATAGGGAAACCAGGTTTCCCGCAGTTTCATAATTGCAAACTGTAGACTTCTTCATCGATTCCACTGATTGAGCCTCAAATGATGGCAGGCGCTTTCAGTGGCATCCGAGGCGCCGTTGCAGCAAATCACAGGTATTACCAAACTACACTCCTTTTACAAACGCCTTTCAAGGAGCATTGAAAGATGCCGATAACCTAGCAGCGGCCTTCAGGCAAGTGACACATTCCTTTTAGTCACTCCTGAGGTACTCAAGTGGGTAACATCTAGCGCAGGGGGTTAACTTTCAAAACTGGCATCACTGAACTACCCTCAACAGAAGAAAGAAGCATTTCTACTGGATCCCAAAAGAAAGAAGAAAAAGAAAAAATAAAAGTTTACGTGTTTTAGTAACACACTGGCAGATCCGAGTTAATAAACTGTACCCGGTACCCGTATCCAAACTACTGTTAGGTTCAGGGTGGAAAATCAGCACCAGTAAAGTCAAGAAAACCAGCAAAGGTTAAACAAATGTCTGCATAGATTGTGAATACACCAACAAAACGTAACTCAAAATGTAACTACACCTAGGATACCCCAAAAGCTTAAGCCAGAGCTTCAGGAGCTTCCCAAGAACACTCACATGTGGCAGTTCTGGACTACAGTGGAGATTACACAGATCGTTATCACCTTCTCCTCCCCATGGCCACTGCCCAGCTTATCTCTACAATTGACAGTTATCTCTTGATTTTTCTTCATATGCATCATAAATACTTTTTTAATAAAACAGGGACCACCACAGCCCAAGGCTCAGGTTTGCTGAGGAACCAGAGAGGGTGGCGTGCTGTAGATTCAGAAACAATTACATAAATCTCAGCAGTAAAAATGTTTTTAACAGAGTCACTGCCAGCACTCAGTGCTCCAAAGGTCACTGCTGTAGTATACTTTCAGACTGCCCTTATTCCATACTTACATATAGGGTATAAATCACTTGGTCTTACTAATCTTTTACAATGGGTGAAAATTCACACTAAACCTGAAAATTGTGAACAGATTCCATTGCTTTTCAATTCCAATAGCTTGACAACTCCATCCTACTAATCATTACCTTAAGCTTTGGTAAACAGTAGACTTTTTCCTTTTTTTCCTTTTTGCCTACCTTCTGTCCTCTATATACAGTTTAAATGAAGAAGTATAAAGGTTGCAATCACCATTCTTCCTTACCCTCCCCTTTCAAGGATGTCAAATCATACTATTGGGTGCTACTTCTCCTGTGAGAGGGGTACGGATGGTTAATAATGAAGTTTAAACCGTGTTTCTCAGTTTGGATACTCTAATACCTCTGAGTGCTGCTAGAACCAACTGGTAACCCTAGTGTAGCTCGAGGTTCTCAAATGTCAATGTGTCTCAAATGCCACAGAGAAAGCTGCGTGTTCACAGCCCCTTGCTAAGTTTAGGGCATACTTTTTAGGCTCATGCATTTAATTAAAACTTACATAAAATCTAAATTGAAGGGTCAGTTGGACCTAAGAGTTGAACTACTCTGGACTCTCAGACACTCCAGAATCACGTTTACCGTCAACAAGCCACCAGACAGAAACAATCTGGGAAAAACCTCAACCAACTGAAATGTAGATTGGGCTCCAAGTAGTTCAAGTACAGATTTATCGTCAATATATTATCGGACTTTTGGCTTGTTTAATCATTAAAGATAAACGGTTGAAAAACAGTTTTACCTATCAGCTGATAAAAATATTTGATTAGTTGGCATGCAGCTACATTGCTGGCCTACATCTGCAGTCCCTGTAACTTGTGCAAAATCTATCTTCTGCTTGCAGTATTTTCTGGGAACTGGTGGATTAGCACTTGTATTTGCGACAGAAAACACATATTAAACTTAATGCCAAAAGGCAACTGTAGCAAATGATGTCTGAAGAGGAGCTGTTTCTTAAACAGTTTGTTTTTACATAACTCTGTTCATATGGTCATTTATTTGCACATTTAACAAATCAGCACCACAACTCCAAACATGCTATTTTTTGAATCAATGCTGAGCACAGTTTTAATAGAAAGTGTTAGTCGCTCTTGAAGTTAACATTGCTATTCTGGGTTTACTGCAGGATAGCCAAGGATGGAATTTGGCATGGTGAATTCTGAAAATAATTAAGACTGTCTCATAGGCCATCGCACAGTATGGCACAGCAAGGAATCTCCCGAAAGGAGCAGTTCGAATCTGCAAAAGCAGAGGCTGATGAGGGCCACTGTGAAGGCAAATTGGCATAGGAGAAAGGAGCTTCAGTCACTCCTACCTACTTCTGTAGCAGTTGTGATATTTAACATTTGCTCAGTCCCAGGAAAACTAAAATTGGACTATGTTTTTCTTTTGAAACCGCAATATCTGTTTTCACAGGAGTGAAGACTCCTGTTTATAACTGCAGTAACCTGAAAATGGGAGCCAGTGTGAGCCTCCTCTTTGTCCCATTAAGATGGTCACTTCTGTTTCTGACTGAATGTTACCAGTTTGGTTTCCAAGAAAAAACAACAGAAAATGTTCATTTAAAGCAGCTCTACTGCCAACAGTGGCTAATATTAGCATTCATAATAAGGTGAAAAGTCTTGCTGATGAGATAGCTTAATCAAAACAGAACAATATTCTCCATAATATGAAGAATTTTAATGTTCTTGCACAAAATGAAGTGCGTGCTTAAAAATAAATGAAAAATAGCCCAGGCCATGTCATTGTAATTGAGGATTATTAATCTGGATTCATCATTACACAAAAGTCTAAGCTTTATCTTATCAAGCGTGATAGTTATTGAAACCTGTCAAGTATTTTTACTCAAATAACTTGACAGTTGTATTCAATAACAAAACATTTTCTCCGGCTAGCTTAAAAGATGTTGCCTTCAAGCCACTGGGTATGGTCTTGCATTTTAATCAAGTAAATATACTCAGTATGCCTAGTGCACGTAGAATTTAGAGTGTCTTATCATGACTAGTTTCTTGCTCTTTCTGATGCTAAGTAACAACAGGATTAGAAGCACCTAAAGAGCTATTATTCTAGCAGGGGTTTGGAGCCTGAGTGCATTCTAGAGCAAATATTTTTCAGTAAGTTATTCAAAGATACATATTGTTCCATCCACCTACATGTTCTTTTAGACACTGATATTATATATGTGTTAAATTTTGGTCAGAAATCAATATAATCTACTGAATATTTCCATCACGTGTTTTGGTTGAGTTTTTCCTGCTTACCAGAACACATGCTCTGTTTCACAGGCAATGACAGATTGACATGATACCACTCGAGACACAGAAACTTTCAAAAGCCTTTGAACAGCCAACCTGGACATTTCCTCACTCATCTTTTTTGCCATTAGGTAACATATCTAGTAGCAGCCACCCAAAACAACTGACCAGCGTAGTCACAAATGCAGTGACCTGACTGGGAGGATCGTTTAAACAGAAGGCAGCATGTAACAAGCACTGCACCAAGCTAAACAGATGGAATTAAAAATGAGAGTACAGACTCGCTTACAAGAACAGAAATGTTAGTTTGCAGGATATATAGATTTCATAATGCTCTCCCAAAATCACGAGTTAAATATAAGACACAGCCCCTGAGCTCTCATGACGAGACTGGTTTGGCTCAAGATCCTCACAGCCCTCGGGAAATTTTTCACTTGGTGCCACATTAGTTATTTAATTGCTCTTTTCCTCTTACAGAATGCAGCTTAATATGTTATTAGGAATGAAATTTGGGCTGTCAGCTGTTAACCTTCTGCCCTGTTTGACTATTTTCTGTCGCAGCCAGGCTTCAAATCCCAAATAGACTTTTGCTCTCCCCTGAGGATTACTTTATTTAATAAACTCTCAGGAGGTATTTCAATAGCTTTGAAATCCCTGGTAAATCCAGTTTTTATCCATTATTACACTAACATATAAGTAATTTCAGCATATTAGAAAGCCATAGTTTTCCTGTGCAAATGTTCTGCTGATTAGTCTCTCATACTGGGTTGATCTGGGTAGATTCATCTTCTACTTACTCAACCATGTTACTTCTCCCAAAATTATTCATTACCTTGTGCTTTCTAGGATCATCCCTTTGCTTCTTCCTTTTAGTAGCCAATTAAAAAGATGTGAAAAAACATTAGCAAATCAATAGCTATATTTAAAAATTTCCTCAGACCATCAGCAAGGACTTGACTCCTACCAAAGTCACACTTGGTCATTTGCCCAACAGTACCTTTGCTAAACAAATTCTCAAATAAGACATGATAATTTGTAGCGTTAAGACTAGTGCAAAGCAATCATTTAGATGTCTGAAGTGCACATTCTCCCCGAGTGAAGCAGCAGCTAATTACTGATACTCTAGCTGACTCACCAGTCCCCACTTCCCGCAACTAAGAGATTTAAATAAACCTCATATCTCACGTTAGCTTATTCTCAAATTATCTCTTCACCCCAGTTTCAATTGTCTACACTACAGTTCAGAATTATTCTTAATTGGCTTCTTTTTTTTTTTGTTCAGTCGAATGCCGTTTTTATCTTCAAAGCACTCTGCTACTCATCACAGTCCCCACAGTCTCCCTCAGGTGGTACTTTAAGTCTTCAGTGATGTTGCCAAATACAACACCACAATGAAATAACAGTTTCAAAAGACTTCCTCCATAGTTTATTGTCTGCTCTTGAGTCTTCAACTGAAACCAGTGACAAGATATGCACAAACTTCAGCACAAGCGCAGGTCTTTGACGTACTCTTGTCTCACTATTTCTTTTCTTAAAATTATTCTAATTAAGCATGTACCGCGTATCTTTTGGGGGGATTACACATTTTGTCTGCTAGCAGAAAATGAATGTTCCCTCTATAAATGGGAATAAAAATATGAATTCTAAGTGAGAGCTCTGAGAACTATTTAGAGTATTGAGACTTGACTGGAGTGTCAGGCAACGAGAGCCAGGACATTTAAGACAGCCAAGAGGTAAACTGAAAACTCCAGTCATGTTTTCAGAATACAAATGATGTTTTTAGTACCAGCGGAGGCTCAAAAAGGAGCAGAGATTTTTCCAAAGGCAAGGCTCCTCCTCATTATTCCAAGAGTTTGCAGTTGAAACACATGGAAAAGTCTCAAGTAGGGTGAGCTGAAATTATGCTCAGGCAGATTTCTCAGGTTCTGATCCTGTAGTAAATAAAGCAGAAAAATGAACCTCTCTCCTGAACACAGCATGATCAGGATCAGTGCCAAATTATTACCATGCATTCTCTCGGTAGGATTATCCATCTTTGAAAAATAATTGCTCTTCATAGCCTTGCAAACAAATGAGCAATTTATGTAGGATTTACATTGAGCTAGTTAAAATTTTCACGAATTCATGCAAACAGACTAACCTTCCAAGCATGTGGATGCAATTAAGCTTTCGGCTTTCCCATTAATCTCTACTACAGAGATCCAGTCCAGGACTCCTATTTCCACTCTTCCTGGTTAAATACATCAAATTCTTCTTCGAGCAGGAACTATTTGTGTTGTGGATGGCTCCAAGAGTGAACGCTGTTCTGACCTAGATTTTGCAGCTGAGATTTCTCTCTCTAGTATCTATGCCCTATTCATTTTGGAAACACAATTTAAACGACCAGTTGGGTTTCTGGCAAGCCGCAATGGATTTTATTTGACTTTTCACACATGAATTCTAGTCAGGAGCTGAAGGAGGAGTACAGAGAATTTGGATTTTTTTTCCCATCCTCCATCAAGGGCTTCCTGTCCAGCTCTGGATATAAAAATAATTTTTAATCCACTGACACTAATGGAGTAATTCCAGACATATATTAGTTCTACCAACTTCAGATGCTGCATGGAAGACATTTATATTGTATTTTTATTGCTATTGGAAAGGCTGGTTGGTGTAACCAACTCCCTTATCCCTTCTGTTGTCTTCAGAATATCAAACTAAACATTAAACAGATGCCCAGCTTGTAAGAAAGGAAAACATGTGTCTGTGTATATAGATAGATTTGTTGATATTTCCCTAAAGTGATTAAAGATTTTAGATGTCTTCATGAAAGAAAACTACTCGGAAAAAAGTGCAGAAAAATCCCCCAAATCTTTAAAGCATTTTGTCAAATAACTGTTTAGAAGTATTTTCTGCTCTCCACAGACGACAGCACAAGAATCAGCAGGTCATTTCAGCTTAAACCATCTCTGCATTAAAAAAAGAGAGGCAACTCAGAGGGAAAATCAAGTGCTGCTTTTGTTTTCCAGACTACGTGTATCCAGACAGCCTTAGAGGCAAAATCACAGGAGAAATAAAAAAATGTCTCCACATGCGTAATCAAAGGAGATTGTTTCCTCCAGCAGTTGTGTATGACACACAATGAATCTATTAAAAAAATCACATCTTTAACATTACTAAACCTAGCAACATGATCAAAAAATACACATGTAACTTCTCTCCTTCTCGGGGCCACCTTCTCTCTGAGTGGTCCATGAACTTGGAGCAGGCTGTGTGCCCACAGGGAAGCCTTAACCTTAGCCTGGGCCATAGGCTAATAACACAAACACCAGGAAGATTAAAGTTCTGAAAAACAATTAATGAAATAATCTTACTACTAGTGAGCAAAATGCAGCAATACTGTCAGCTTTGGAGCTTCTATGGGTGCTCGATGGGGATAACCTGTGTAGGTTGCTCACAACTCAATCACTCATGAAGGAAGTCACTGCAATGCCTCATCAAATCAAACCCATCGTTTTTTGGTTTTAAACAAGAATGTATGTTGAGGCAGCCTCCTGTATTGCCAGGATGAGCAGCTTGGCAAGAACGTATCCGGCATCTCGAGAGTTTGAGTGTTTCTGCAGTTATCAACTTTTCTCTAAATAAATACATACACACGCTGCTTTGGTGAAGCACCGGAATGCAGAACCTAAATACCATCTCTGTCATGAATCCTTCCCATCTGAAATCTCATTTGGCCTATGATGGCCAAGCCTGGTGACAACCTGCACGTGGCATTATTCCCTCCTGGCTGCCAGGCCCAGAGAACGGTGCAACAAGGGCTTTGTCAGCAGCACAGCAAAATGTTCATATTACAAAGCCCCTGATAATGCTGTGCTCTGAATGGCTCCATAAACATATCATTTTCAGTGGTTAGGTAAGAAATTTCCCTGAGCTGGACCACCGCTGATTATCAGCAAATACAAAAACTGAAGAATGTATTACGGAAGAAAAACTTTTTTTTCATTTATTTAGTTTTCTGTGTTATTTTGGTATGTGGAGCAGCATGATGCGAGCCACAAGGAAGGGGATTTGAGCAGTCCTCCCATTTGACAGTTTGCTTTGCAAGTTTGCCTTCTCACGCTGTAAGGAAGAATCCAATTTCCAAAGCAACAGGCAGCCCATTTAAACCACATCTTCCCATCCTGAATGTCTATCACTTGCAGCTTGTGCTTTCAGGACATGCAATTACGCTCCACCCTGGCAAGGCAAAGGCTCAGCATATTCTGCTAAAAGCTGGCAAAATGCCCTGGGGTTCTGCTTTCAACCTAGATAACTTCTCAGCATTTTAATTTTACATTGCTATTGACACCACAAATTAAAGTCTACCTTCCCCCAAAAAATCTTTGGGGGTCTTTTGGGCTACGTATTCAAGACTGTGCTTAAAATAAACATGAATTAAGGTCATTTCCCCATCTAGATCAGTTTCTAACCTGCATTCATGCAGCCTCTATCAAGGGGGCTAATTTGGAGGAACAGCAGAGTGATTTCTCCTGGTGACAGAACTGGCTGGCCTCAGCATGCAACAGCGCCTATCAAACAGCTTTCGAGAAGTCTTGTTTCCACTAAAAGGCATATCCTTAACCTTCATGGAACCCTCCGGGTACATACTTAATTTTTTTTTTCCAACATATTTCCATTACACACCAATGTACAATACTGTTTTAACTGCCTGTTACTTTGAAAACTATGAAGCAAATCTATATCCTCCCCATTGATACTGAAAATCCAACCCCAAAGCACTCAATTCCAGGTCACACCAAGTCACGACTATTTTCTCCCCATAAATGTAAAAGAAACAGCTACAGTGTCACATTCCTGGGTGCATCAGCCCTAGCACAGATGTTCTCTCAACGTTTCAACCAATGCCACCACCGTACAACTCAAAACTGAGGCCACAGATGAAAAATTTTAATTATACCAACGCAACTGAAAAACTAAATCTGAATACGTCATCTGCATCATCAGCAACCTACAGACACTTTAAAGTACTTTCAGCTCTATAGGTACAATTTTCCAGGCACCTGTGTACATTTTCCGCACAGCAGGATTACACCTACTCAACCACACAACTGTAACAGCAAAAGTTATATTTTTATAGTATGCATTAAAATCCACGGCTTTGCTAAAGCTGCATATTTGCAACCTTGAAAGTATGCAATTTTAATTACTCATTAAGCTCTTCAAGACGTTATTAGTATTGTGCTACCCAAGACGTTTAGTTAAGCCCTGGTATAGCGGGGATGTAAAGATTTCCCAAAACTTCAGCAGAAGTGCTGTCACATGTCTAGCTGTGCAAGTGTATTAAAAAAAAGCTGACCCCAGAGATCAAAAAAAATTTAAAAGGGAGAACAACTGAAAGAAAGATTATACATTGCATAAATTATGCAAACAAACTCCGAATGCATCTTATGCAGCCCTCATATTTCTGAAACAACGTCCTGCAGAGAGCTGACCTGTATATTCACACATCTCTGTAGCAGGAAATACAACTTTACAGCTCACCCTCATCTTCAGTTTGTCCTTCTCGGCATGGTGCAACCACACGTGACACGAAGCAGGACATAGGAACGCCCCAAGGAGATGGGCAGGGCCCACACAGGGTTCAGGAGCCACCAGCACCGCAGGGCAGGTACCCAACGCCCTGTCGAGCCCTTCGGCTCACAGAATAGCCAAGGTGGCCACAGAGGAGACTACATTTTCCTCCTGCTCTCCAGCCAAAGCCTCCTCTGCTGCAGCCTCCTGTTAGAGGAGGACCAGGAGCAGCAATGAAATAAATGCTCTTGTGTGAGGTACCTCCTCACAGAAGCATCCTGCAACTCTTTAAAACTCAACACTTTCCTAATAAATATAAATAATTAGGAACAGTTTTTTCCTTCAAAGCAAAGACTGAATGAGCATTAAGGTCAACTTGCAATTAGTTTGAGCAGTTTAGACCTCACTAGTGTATGACTGCACGTTTTAGTTTCCATAAGGAACACTGGAAGTGACATACCACATCAGATAAGCAACTAATTAGTCCACTATTTTCTCTCTAAAATCAGCTAACCTGTAATATTCCCCAAAAATAAAACACAAAAAATCTTATACTGACAGTTACAGAATAACATCTTTTACAGAAACTCTTCTAAAGCTCAGTAATTAGTTATAAACCTTGAAATTTCAGAGTTTTCAGGCTTATTATAGAGAGAAAAAACAATACAAGAAAAATAAATTCTATTCAGCTACCGAAAAAAATAACATATTTGCTGCTTTAGAGACAGTACCAGAGAATTTGTTGCTAAGACAAGTTTTAAATGAGCTAAGGGTCTGAAGGCCACCTCCAACCCCATAAAACCCAGAATTCCCTTTCCTCCACAATTCAGTTAGAGACACTTTCCTGATGCTTCATTGTCCTGATACCTCACTTAATTGGGGATTTGCCCTTTTTTTACCCTCCAGTAAACGTCCCAAGATGGAAAGGAAACAGATATAAAATACCTGCAAGAAAAACAAGCTGCCCTTCCACTTAAAGGTGTGCAATCGATGCGAGTTGCCTGACAAAAAGCAGCTGAGACAGAACACTGCTGCTTCCTAATTAATGGAAAGACATGTGGCTTTTGTTCAAAAGTGAGATTTGCTCAAATATATTACCCTGCCATATAGTGCAGAAGCATAATTTAGCCCTTTATGACAGCCCTAGGAAAGCACACATTTTTATAGTGCTAGCTGAAGTATGCATTGATGCATATGTTGGTGAAAGAACACAAGTTTATCTCCTTTTGCCCATAGAGATTTTCTTCTATTTGATGAATAAGCCATTAGGGATAGCACCAGCCAAGTCTGTTATTTATATTCATAACAAGGCATTTCAAGGCTGATATAGTTCAATCTCAACATACTAGTTCTCGTATCTTGGAGTTTTTGGGACATTTGCCTCACAAGGCACCAGATGCTGCAAATAACACCTAGTTAACAGGGGCAGTATATAAACATATACTGATAGCGTATGCTGAATAACAAAAATATGCTCCAGAATGCCTTTATGTCTCACTTGAACCTTCATTCACAGGAGCCACTGGTATTAATTACAGCAGCTGCTAGCCCATGCTAATCTGGGCTTGCTGAAAGAGCATCCCCGAGATTCCTTCAGAAATTAGTAGACACAAGGGTCAGATTTGGGACTCCTCCCATTAACATGCCAGCTCGATTAAGCACCTTGTCTTAAGATTAAGCACCAACCACTTCAGAGAACCAAGTTTCCACAAGAAACTCAAATTTAGTGATGAAAAAGCAGGTGAAACAAATTAGAAATGATTCAACCATCTGAGCACTTCACCTGGGTCCCTCTTTCTGATGCCAACTGCTTTCCTCGTCCTGCACGACCAGAGTCACCTGCTTATTGCAGGCAGTACCAGGCAGCTGAGGCACCACAAGAGCTAATCTCAGCCAGGGCAATCCTAAACTTGGCATAATAACATAATAAGTGATTGTTACCCTTGACCTTCCCCATCCCAAAACATCTCTCAAAGATAAAAAGCTTCCACAGAAAAAATGTTTAGCATTAGAAACCCATTCCTTCCCACCAGCTCGCCATGCCAGACGGGCCTTCCAAGCCATATTGCTCTGCTGACCCTTGTAATAAATATGAGAGCAAATGCTTTGCATTCCTCTGCTGCTGCGCATACGGAGGCAGGATCTTGGGAACCCAAAGCAAACGGCTCTCCTGGCATCGCCAGATTCCTTTCAACCCCTGTCAGGCCATCTGTCGAACTGAAGATCCCAGATCGCCTTTCAGGTTCTTGCAAAACTTTGGCTGAGGGGCAGGGCTGTCAGCTGAATTCCTATCATGGAGCAGTGAAACAAAAGGATGTTGTTGGGAATGAGTTTACAAGGTGAGAAGGGGCTGACACCTACAGTTTTCCCATAATGGTTGTTTGAAAACAAGTCTTGCAGATGCTGTTTTCAAACACATACTTTAAAATGTATTAATAAACTGTAACACACTTTAAAATACATATATTTTAATCTTAAGGACAGGTGTAGCCCATAGCCCAACAGAAAACACAGCTGAGTATGAGTAAAAAGATGAGTATACTAGAATTATGTTTGTCATTCATCCAAGGTTGCTTCTTCCTAAAATAATGCAGGTTCTCTCCATGCTTAGGGACAAGACAAACAGCTCTGTGCTCATCTGTATCTTTAAATCTTGCATTAAACCGTGTCATTTCTCAGCTCCATACCTGGTTTACAGACTTCAGCTAAAAAAAGTCACAAACACCTCTGGCAACTTCAGTTTCTCAAAGACATATAGGGATATCTGCCTCATGTAACATTTTGTTTCTCTGCAGTCTAGGTGTTCACTCAGCTTTAATTTTGCTTTCTAACAGCTACAACTCGCCCTCCCTACAAAGTGACACCAGCAGCAGCATAAACCCCAATGGCAACAGAGTTAAATTAGATCTATGAAAGTCCAGCGGTAGTGAGGCAGGGTATATTGTACTCTCATGTGATAAATTGTAACTCTCTGAAGAGTCTTAATTCCTGCTGTTGCAAATGGAATTTAGAAGTTTGCTTCAACGGGATGAATTCAATGATGGAAGTAATTACGGGAAACCACACGCTGCATTTCCACCTTTTGTGCAAAACTAAACAAGCGAACGTTGCTTAGACTGCAGGAATAAGAAACACAAAGTTAAAGTATTTTCACTGGAATAATAACAGCCAGTACAACTCCTTCCTTCCCTTATCTTTGCTCCGTGAGCTGCTGCACCAGAAAGTACACAATGAGATAACAAAGTCTCAAATAATGCAATATTTTTTCCACTTCATCCATGCAAGGAGTCAGCTGCCACAGTAAATTGAAGCACCAATTTCTTAACTAGGTATTCAGAAGAGGTTGCAAATAAAACTGGCCTCTTATAAGTTACTCTATTATCTCCACTAGGATTCAAAAATGGAGACATTTCTTCTTTTTTTTTTTTTTTTTTTTGAAATAGAGGAAAGTTTTCAAAACCATCTCCTTGCCAGCTCTGACAGGACACTCGGCTGTGTGCAGACACAGCTCCGAGAGCACAAGCGCGTCCCACGTGTGCCACGGTGGCCTCCTGCACTCTGACTGCAGCAGGACAGGTCAGCTAAGGAGAGTAAGACATTCCCATGTGGGAAAAGCCAGCAAACCCTATCTAAAAAGCCAAGTTTCAGGACAGCCTACACAGAAGTGCAGAAGTCCCCATACGTTCCTAGCCATCTACTTCCCTGCTGCAGAAAAAAGGTCTATGTATATATATAGTCAAAGTACACTCATGCATAATAGACTATTTCAACTGCTAGAAATAACCACAACGAAAAGCAACAAATTCCACAAAATACCATCTAGTAAGACTAAGTAACTCTCTTGACCTATGTGTTCTTGATAAATAATTTGTTTAGGGTTTCCTGGGGACAGCAAAGGAATTGCTGCTTCCCTCTCTGTGTTTCTACAGACCTTCTCTGGCCACAAGCTAATTTATCCTGACTTGTCTTCTGGCTGCTAACCAGAAAAAAACACTTGAAAGTTGCAACCATCCACTTCTTCTATCATTATTCAGATTAGCAAGCATGCACAGTTATTAAATTTAAAAAAAAGATACATTAAAATCAGGCAGAAGATGTAAAATTCATGTGAGAAACAGACTGAACACAAGACAGTAATTTCTTCTGGGCACATCAAGCAGCTTATTTTATCCAAAATTTTGAAATGGATTTATTAATTTGTCTCACTGTTCCACTAATTTCACATTTTTAGTATTTTCTGTCTTTCTGTCTGGACTCCTTTATACCATTTGCTTTCAGCTCTCAGTATCTGTAACAGAGCTCACTGATGATACGTACCATATGTTGAAGCAGTAGTTACTCGAATCCTTTGTGACATTCAGAACGTGCTAAGATATTATGACCTTTGAAAAGCAACATGAACAGGAAGGAAGGTTGCAGAATGGAAAGGGCTTCTTTTCTTGCAACTGCAATTTCAGCTGCAGCTGACAGAGGAGTTTGCTTCAAGGAAGATTAAATCCTCAACTGATCCAAACTGACCCACTCCAAAGAGCCAATAGGGATACACTGAAAAGCTCACGTGAGAAGCTGGTTGGCAGAAAGAGCTACACTGCTGCCTTGGGTATTTGCAAAGATCCTATGGCCTGCTCCTCACAAAGCCAGGAGACTCCAGCCTCTCCCAAGTATCATCCTTTCCTTGAAGGTTCAACCCTCATCCTCAGTTTCAGACACCTAATGGCAAGGAGACTCAACTCTCCTGTAACAAGGCTGCCCGAGGCAATGAAAAACTCACTGTCCCCTCAAAATTACTCTTTCCCACTGAGTGTCATCAAAAGCCCAAAGGCAGTAGAGACCACGGCTGCCCGAGAGCTTCTAAACCATCTCTTCACCCTTCCTAACAGCACTTCTACGCAAAGGGGAATCGGATCACTTAACCAACCTGCAAATTACTCCTCACAAACGTAAGGATGATCTATTTCCAGAGGCAAGATGAAAATCCACTGAGAAACACTATCAAACTGAGAAAACTGCTCTAGAGATCCATCCCTCATGTTTGTCAACTTTATTACAAAGAATTCCCCGAAAAGAATTTTTTGATTTTTTCCTACAGTGGAGCAGTCCAAAGAGATACAAGTAAACAGAGAAACAACATACTGAATATCACAAAGTTTTCTCAGAGCACAGTCAATGCAATTGGTGAAAGAGTCACCTAGGAGAAGTGATGGACTACTTGCCACTCAAATCATTGCAAAGGGACTGGATCCTTGGACATAAGAGGTAGAAAGACAACCAGCTAAAAGAGGCAATATTCCCATTGTTAGTATCCAAAGAACAAGGTCAGAGAGAGTACTAGGTTTTTCTTTGCTCCTAAATATTACCAGACAATTTTATGGCAGGGTGATTACATTCTTTACACCTCTCAGATGCAAGCGTCAAAAAGAGCTCATGATTCTGAAAGGTACATTTTAGGAAAAGCAATAGCTTCATGACCAAAAATAATATACAAACATTTCATTTTTAACTGCAAAATAAGATACTTTTTGCAGGGCAAAAAAAAAATTTTTTTTTTATACAAGAATCAATATCTATGACTTTGTTCTATTTACTATTTATCAGGATAAGCATGTTAATTCCTACTGTCCAAGACAAATATCATTGCTTCAGGACAAAGCGATGTCTTCACAGCCTAGAAAACGTGATCTGCACAAGTTAAAATGTTGAAAAATTTGACAGATAACCAATAAGCCTCTAGACGAGCTAATGAGCAGAGCCTTATTCTAGCTATGAACAAAAATCCATGAAAGATTCCTGTATTATTGTTCAGTGAGAACATAGAGTCTGGCCATATGTAATATTTAAAGATAGAATGAAGTGAATGCAGTTTTGATTATGGTCACAGTATAAATGGATGCTTAGTGCCTGATTAAACTAATTAATTTGCAAGTGCAGGACAGAAAAACAGAGTAGAGGCATATATGACACAAATATACTGAAATAAGTAAATGTATAGATGAAGGGTACTTTGCTTGGGTACTTTGCTTTTGGCCCTATCGTACATTACTTAGTCACTGCTACAGCATGTTATATCATATTTCCCTAATAAAAACACATAAGCAACAAAGCAGATGAAGTTTTGCAGCTGGAGAAGGCTGAGTAAAGCAGCAGGACTAAAGCACAAACGAGAGCACTGGAGCAAGGGGGTGAGACCATGATCACTGAAGAGCTGAGGGAGAGGAGCAGAAGAGCCATAAACTAACTTAATACTTTAACATTTCAGTTTTGACCTCGTTCATCTCAACTTTAAAGGAATGTGTCTCTCCAGAAATTTTAATCTAACGGAGAATGAATGCTTCTATGGTATTTTGGAAGGAGTCTGTGCTGTTGCTACAGCCCAGCATCCAACGTGGTATACTTTGAGCAAAGCTCAAACATTATCTGTTGCATCTACTAAGTTATATTTGCAGAAGTACTTTTTGGGGTGGCATGCCTGTGCCTTCTGAAGAATTTCTACTAAGTAAAGGAAGTTACACCTCAAACTGCCACAGAAGAGAAACTCTGGACAGAAGGTCCAGTCCGATAGCAAGGCTGACATGAGTCATGCTTTGGTGTAACGTGACAGTCTTTCTCCTCTCTTCTCCTTAGCCTAGATATTCATTAACAGTCTCAGGCCACAGAAACCTTAACCAGAGAGTTTAGATCATGTGCTCATTTTTCTTTCCTTTCTTTTTTTTTTTCCCAAATTATATTATGAAGCAAGTCTAGGAAAATCTTCCCCACATTCTCAAAGTTAGGTCCTAACTTATGTTTTAAAAGTCCTTGAAGTATTTACCTCACACTCCTCTTCCTGAAACTCTCCTTTTGATGTATCTCTCTTTACACTATTGAATTCTGATTAAGCTCTTTCTCACTTTTAGTTCATAATGCCTTGTTCTTAAACATATCATTGGCTCAGATATTCCTGTAGCATCCATCCATTTTATTCCCAGTAGAACATCTTTCCACTTGAACGAGGCCCCATTAATTGCCTTTTTCCCCTTGATTTTCTAAAAGTAAATTTTAGACGTATATTTTTCCAACCACCCTTAATGCATTTAGATCCTCAGAACCCCTGATTGTTCCCAGGTTGACCTTTGCTGTATCCTCCTCTCTCCTGTAACAGCCTTCCCATAACAGGGTCACCTCAAGAGCACACAGTGACCCCAGCAGCCCTGCAGACGCAGCTACAATTTTCACTCTTGCTCCTTCCAGAATTTGTTTGTTTTTCACTGTGCTTTTAATGCTGCACTTTTAATGCTGCTGGGCCATGCATTAAAAGCAGCATTGGCTTTATCTTCTATAACCCTTTTTCTATTACTGTTTTTTTCCACTATACAATTACTTACATTCTCTTGTTTTTCATCTTTTACAGCTTCATTACCTTATGCATATCTGGAACCCTGTATCAGTTACTGCCTTCATCGCACGGCTGGCACAAGTTCTGATCGCCTTCCCCATCCCCTCCTTGATTATAATCACCATTTTCATAAAAGCTTAGGTTTGTACTTTCAGGATCTTTTTATGGATTTCATATCCCAGATAAAAAATTCTTCAAAGTAGAAGTCAGCTCTGTGACAATTTCCTATATACCTAAGTGCTATAACACAGACATGAGTCCAGATTAAATTATCAAAGGCAATCCTTTAACTCCCCTGGCAACCACTTTTTATGGTACAGGTTTATTTGACAGATCAGCCAACTTAAGATTGTCAGTAGATTCCTTCATGAATATTTTAATTAGTTTCTTCAGTGCACATGGATACTGCTCCTCATCTCAGAGGATAATGCAGCTCCTCTTCCTATTTTACGTTAGGTTCATTGCTTTTTTAACTTCTTCTCATCCCCCTTTTATGACAACTGTTCCATTTCACGTAGGCCTCACCTGCTCAACCCAACTAGATCCTCAGCTAAACCCAACAGCAGGTTTATTTGGGTTTGTTTAGCTTAGAGAAGACTGAGAGGAGATCTGATTAATATGTAAAAGTACGCGAGGGAGGATGAGGCCATACTCTCCTCAGTGTTGGTCAGTGACAGGACAAGGGGTAACAGGAACAAGTTGAAACACAAGAAGCTCCATCTCCATGTGAGGAAGAGCTTCTTTACCATGAGTCTAACAGAGCCCTGGCACAGGCTGCCCAGAGGCTGTGGAGGCTCCTTCTCTGGAGATCTTCCAAACCCACCTGGATGCCACCCTGTGCCCCTGCTCTGGGTGTCCCTGCTGGAGCAGGGGGTTGGGACTGGATGATCTCTAGGGGTCCCTTCCAACCTCAACCCTTCTGTGATAATCTGACATTTTTTTTTCCTTTTTACTTTATATCCAGATAGGGAGGATCAAATTTGGAAACTGTACGAGGATTCTACTTTATTCTTTCACCTTCCTATTTTAATACTTTGATTCTTTACCTCTGAACATTTTGATCCTAATATTTACTCATGGTTGCTATACGGGGAATCGGTCCTTAGGCTCTTATCATACAATTCGAAATGACAGCAGGAACACATGGTACCTTCCTGCATGTACTTTGAATAGTCTGTGACTACAAATACGTCAGAGGTAACATTCCCCTAAGCAGCTAAGAGATAAAGGAAGTACACTAAGAGGAGTCACACTTCAAAGTTACACTTCATTAAGGGATTTAAGTACCTGAACCTTTTGAGCACTTGCCGAAAGAATTTCTTCATTTTCTATTATGAGACTCCTAACTCAATGAAAAAAAAAATCTAACTGCATCAAAGTATTAAACAAAGCTGAACAGCATCTGAACACAGTTTTTCAAAAAAAGAAAATCTTGATATATGAGATGGGTATCTAGTTCAGCTGAACTTTTCCAAATGGATGAAATTTTGCCAATTAGGTGGACTTTGCTACATATAAAAGAAATATACTTGATATCCCTGATTGATCACACATATCCCAGAGTTAACAATCTCTCCCTGGAGGGGTAGCTGCAAAAGCTGTGGCTGATATTCCAGTCCTTCAGCCAAGGAGCATTTGCTGGTACTCAAACAAGACCAGGAAAACTGAGCAGACTGCTCTCCTGCTTCAGGAAGCACTTTTTTTTTTTCTTTATCTGATAGCAAAGAAACTTCTCTTCTAGGAAGAAATTGAAAGGAACCTGAGAATTGCTGATCTTCTTGAATAATAAAACCCAACGCTCTCTGTAAGTGTTTCTTTGACAGACTTAGGACCCAGCATTTCTCAGGGCTTGTTTCCCTGTATGGAACAAGGGACCTAGTACACTCCCGCAGGAATCAGTATGGAAATAACAGGAACTTTTCTTACAGAGACACAACAGCACAGATCCACATGGACAGCAAGCAAGCCTGGATCTAGGTAGGACTCCCACTTCCTCAAACTGCTTCCTAATCCAGATCCTCTGGTATCGCGCTATGCTTCAAACATCTTCAAGGTTTGTGTACCAGAACATGAAAAAATAACTGAATGAGCTTATAAAACATGGAAATATCTATATGAATTTCCTAAATTGGGAAATAATGTTAAAGGTGTTGGGATGGAACTA
Source organism: Crypturellus undulatus (assembly GCA_013389825.1). Classification (NCBI taxonomy): domain Eukaryota; kingdom Metazoa; phylum Chordata; class Aves; order Tinamiformes; family Tinamidae; genus Crypturellus; species Crypturellus undulatus. The sequence continues at coordinate 2,286 of VWPW01008994.1, read as the reverse complement.
TCCTCATGGCTTATTTTTCTCCTTGCAGGCCAAATGCCAGAGTGAGCACAGAGCAACCAGCAAGGACAGCATGATACTGTGGAAGCAGCAATTTTCTTCCATGCTTTCCAGGACCATCTGAGCTGACTTGCTTTGTTGGGGAGAAAATACACAAGAGTGCCCTTTTATTTTCCTACTTTTGTGAAATCAGTATTCACATTTAAAAAAAAAAATCCATGATATCATTCTCATTGCTCAAAGAGAGATTCCTGTTTTAAAACACTACGAAATGAAAATAAGATTGTTCTAAGGAGTAATAGCAATACAGCTCCCGTGTAAAGGAGGGAGAGACCAAAGCCTTGACAGACACACTCAGAGCCACAGTCCATTTTCAGTCTCAATAAATTAAACAAGCCAGCAGAAAGGCTCCCATCTCCTGATGTGGGTTCTGTGTCATAGTTCTAAAAGCAATTAAAAATAAATAAAAGCTCCAAAGTACTATGGGATATAACAAATGGGGCATTTGAAGAGAAATATTGCAGATTGTTTGAATAGGAGAACAGGTCGTGAATTATCTGGTTACGTGCTGGATGGCTGAGGACCCATGCAGGATAAAAACAAACCCAGTCACTCCTATACATCCCTGCCACCAAGTCTCCTCTCACCCCAACGCCATCCCTGTAAGTCTCTGCTGCCTTTCCAGTAGAGAGGAAGCAGCACATGACTTCTGTAACCAGTTCAAAAGCAAAGAAGTCCTTAAATGCCAAACCACAGTAATCACGAGTGCTTTAAAATAATGATGCTAATAACAACCCTGACCTCCAAAAAATTGAAGTATTGCAAATGAGAGACTAATTTGGGATAATTGCCAACTAGTTTAACATCTGAAAGCAGTGCCTCCTGCCTGTGAGACTCCTGCTATTTTCAAGGGAGGCAGCTCATTTGGGTCGGAAAGAAAAACAACTGAGTGACAGTCGCAACCAGTAACAAAACTGTGCTCAAGAGCTTTAAATGTTAGTAGCAAGTGCTTAGATTTAGAAGAAAAAAATGTGGTGAATTCAGAGTTCAGTGGGTGTCTAACTAAACTAAACAGTTCTAGATTTCTTAAACAAATGCCACCACTTAATGTGACATGGGTGGCACACAAGCCTGCAATGGAGGGCAGAAAGATTTGCAGCAAAACCAGGAGCACTAATTCTGCTTCATTCTGCACACCTCTGCAAGAAGAGCAGAGGAAACAAGGGCCAATGAAGTAAATTTATAGCAGATGATGCTTCCCTTCAGACATCCCCTTATCTCAGGCTGGGGCACAGCCTGAGAAGTCAAATTTTGTAGCTGCAACGTGGTGAGCATCGCTGGAGACCCACGCGAGGCCACGCGCCCATGTTCACCCCTGCTCACAGCATCCCTTTTTGTGGAGGGATCCACAAAAGCATCCACGCTGCAAAAAGACACTTTTTCCTACTTACCAAAATTTGTTTCTTAAAAAACAGAATTAATCACACCTGACCATGCCACATGGTGTTGCGTGGACCTGCTTAACGGCATGTGGCAAAGTTTGTATTGCACAGACTGAGGCATATCACAGGAGACATTTCCAGCGCACAGAAACCTGACACACTGCTCACACTGACACACAGCAGCTTCATTTAACACCTCATTGTTTCTGGGTTGATGTTTAGTATTGATTTTAATTAAAAATATACATTTCAAGAAAGAAAAGGGTGAACGTGTTTCTACTAGAAAAGCGACCAGCTATGCAGTAAAATGTATTTACTTATTCCCAAAGGGAACTGCTACAGGAAATTGATTTAATCCTCACCTAACCAGCACATGCAGCTTGTAATCTTTTCCCCATACACTGTCCAACCCTTTATTTTCCATTCAGCTTCTGAGATTTGCTGCTTAGTTGCTCCTCTTTCCTGGAGGTTCCTGTTGGAGATTTTTAACCATGCTGGAATTAGAAGTAGGTTCTGATCTTGATTCTCACACAGCTCTCATGAGGGAAACCAAAAGTTCCAAAAGGCAAATTATTCCATTTCTTCATTCAGTCACCAGCCAACAGCTACAATAAATATTGCTTGTTTGCTTCCTTTGAATTTGCCTGTAGCAGCAACGCACTTTTAAATCTGGAGCAGATTCCTGGCTCTCCAAAGCTTCTTCAGTTAAATTAAAGAAATCTTCCTAACTTCTTTTATTCCCTCCTCCACCATAGCTCTTCCACTGCACGTCACTCCACATTCGCTCACTTTCTGTACTTAAAGGAGCAGCTAAGTTTGGTTTATGGTTTATGCTAGACATAGATAT
>VWPW01008979.1:0-31665 GCA_013389825.1 Crypturellus undulatus | reverse complement strand
CGTGGCCGGGCCCCGCCGCCGCCACTCGCCCCGCGCTCGCCCGCCCGCACCTTGCCGCTGGCCGTGCCGCCGCTGACGCCGATGAGGAAGGGCTCCCCGCCGCTCGGCTGCCCCTGCTCCTCCAGCCGCTGCTCGCTGTCCCCCGCCATCCTCCTCCTCCACCTCCTCCAGCGCCGCCGCCTCCCGCCCGCCCGCTCTCCTTCCTGCCGCCCTCCTCCTCCTCCTCCGCTCCTCGCGGGGCTGGATTTATGTGATGAGTCAAGGGCCTTCCTCCCCGCCCGCCTCATCCCCAGCGCCGCGGCGCCCTGCCAGCCGCCTGCCGCAGCTGCACATGCTCGGCAGGGCGCCCAAGCGGTGCCACCCGGTTCCGACCCGATACCGAGGCGGGAGGGAAGCCGTAGGAGCCCCCGCGCTGCCCCCCAACCCCATGAGCTGCACCCTAGAATAGAGGGGGTTTGAGCAGGATCCAGGGTTATGGTGGGATGGGGAAAGCAGTCCACAAAGCAAAGCGCACGCGGCACAGAGTTCCGGTGGGAGCAGCCAGCTGCAGAGACACAAGGTGGGAATCAGAGAGCCATAGGTGGGAAGCTGCAGGCTGGCCAGCCCTCCTGCAGATATGGATCTGGGAATGGATACAGATCTGGGAATCAGGCGGACCAAGGAGCCACCAGCATCACACTGCTGTGAAGAGGGCCAACATCCCACCAGGATGCTTGAACACAGCAGCTTAACTGTGTGCACGGTAAGAACGCAACCAAGGTAACCATTCCCGGAAAGATGAGGCCAGGTGGGAGCTCCCTCCAGCATGGGATCACAGCAGACCACGGCAGAGCCTGCAGGAACCACGTGTGTTTCATCTATGCTGCGGGGACACACAATAACCCCCTTCAGGTCTGTAAGAGCTGCCACAAACAGGCAGGGAACCCATTTCTCGCGCCCCTGCGCATTAGAAGAAGACACCAGCGTTAACTGCAATGAGGGCAACATCAGGGGGCATTTCCAGCAGGGTGAGGGTGTAAGAGCTGTGGCATATGTGGTTTGAAGAGAATAAAAACTCTCCACCAAGACTTTTGTTAAGAGATGTGGTGGGCAAGCTCCTGCATTGAAAGCCTTAGGTAGAACAGATGCTGCTTTGGGCGCCAAGTGACACCTCATGAACCCCCCCAGCACCATCCACACAACTGCTGAGCATTTAACACAGGACACTGGTGACACCAGTGTGAAAACGCAGCCAGGAGGGTCCCCGATCCCAAACCCAATCCTGAGCACAGGAGGAAAGGCTTTCCCAGGAGATGCGGCCCCTACCTGGCCGCCTGCTCTGCTGCCCCAGTGCGTCCCCTCACAGCGTGCCCATTTCACCCCGGTGCTATACGCAGAGGCAGCAACACAAACTTCCTGCGAGGATGAATTCCAGTGGAATTCCCACTGCCCCTGCCAGTGTTTGGGTCATGGTCACAGGGACATTCCTATGCACAGCACCAGGCCCAAGAAGCTCTTCANACACCAGTGTGAAAACGCAGCCAGGAGGGTCCCCGATCCCAAACCCAATCCTGAGCACAGGAGGAAAGGCTTTCCCAGGAGATGCGGCCCCTACCTGGCCGCCTGCTCTGCTGCCCCAGTGCGTCCCCTCACAGCGTGCCCATTTCACCCCGGTGCTATACGCAGAGGCAGCAACACAAACTTCCTGCGAGGATGAACTCCAGTGGAATTCCCACTGTCCCCTGCCAGTGTTTGGGTCGTGGTCACAGGGACATTCCTGTGCACAGCACCAGGCCCAAGGAGCTCTTCAAAGCTCTTCTTTCTTGCCCACACACCAACTCACCTGCATCTCAGTGGCAAAGCCCATCCCCACCACAGTGACCTCCAGCCGCAGTCCTCCTCGTACCTACGCTCAATGCGACCAGCCTTTTGGCTGCCCTGTTTGCCTAGAGGTCAGATCGTGCTCACCTTTGAGCCGCGTCTCTACGGGATGCCCAGCATAGCACTGCCTCCAGTTCCCCCCTCTCAACCCCTATGCTCCACACGTGGAAGGAGCAGACATGCTTGTGGATGGAGGCAGAAGCACATCTTGCTGGCCTTGTGTCCTGCACGGGAACGGCTGGGCATAGTCAGAACTTATTTATACAGGACACAACAACTTGGGCAGATCAGATGAAGGGTCCTTTCCAAACCACAGTAACAAAGCAAAAATAAGTCGACTTCAAGTGCCAGCTGAGTTTAGATGACTTCCCCCCCCCCCTTTTTTTTTTTTCATCAAAATTTAGCTGAGAGTCCACAGGCTTCAGCAGACAAAATCTGTTCCAACAGGTCCCTCTCTGACGTGGTTTTGAAGGCTATCTCCATGTTTGCTCTGCTGTATCTAAACTTTTTAGATTGTATTGGCTCACAATTCTTATACCCAGCTACACATGATGCAAACTTCCCCATCTTTTTTTTTTTTTCCTCTTGTCTCAGGCCTACTAGATCAAATCAGGCTGCACTTTGTTTTCACCTGTCCTTTATAAGCTGATCAATGCGCAGCACCTCAGTTGCTTGAAGGCAGACACTGCCCTCAGCTCTGCCTAGATCTCCTGAAAAGCTCCCTGTGCCTGGAAGCAGATCCCAACAGGGGGACAATTTCCCCAGGTGCTGGAGGCTGCTTATCAGAAGGTTCCCAGCAGCACCTGCCTCCCTGCACAGCCACCTGTGTGGGGCTTCCGTTCTTCCTGGTACACAAACGTCACCAGCCACCTGAGGATCTGCGTGCCCTCTAACCACACACCCTTGCTTATCTAATTTCACACCCTCATTATTACTGGGCAGATTTCATCATCACCACTGCAAACTGCATATTTAACTTATGGGCAACTCCAGCACCCTTTTTTTCCCCCCCTCTCTGGCTTCCCTTATTCTTCACTCATTTCTTCCACACATATAACCCTTGGTTTGTTATTGGTCTTTCCTGACCATAAGCTCATATCATACATTGCAATCGTAGGCATTAAAAACTGCTCTTTTCTGCCTGCCTCATTTCACAGAATGGCTGAGGGTGGAAGGGACCTCTAGGATCATTGAGTCCAACCCCCTGCACACACAGGATCACCAAGAACCTCTGGAGCTTGTCCAGGGGGATGCTGTAAGTGACGGTGCCAAAAGCCTCGCTGGAATCCAGGTATATGACACGCACTGCTCTCCCTTCATCTACCCAGCCCACCATTCCATCACAGAATTCCATCATCCCTTTCCTTTTTCGCTATTTCTGCTTTCTAGATCCCCTTGTCCCTTGTTGCACCTGAAGGGCTTGGTATAACCCAGCGGTGCAGCTGTAACCGCTGTCGTTACCGCACACCTACATGCAACACCACGCAGCTATCCTTAACCACAAACACACACAGGGGTGTTTCCAGCCGCCGCAGCCTCAGTGCGGTCAGACGCTGCTGCAGACCCCGCGCCGCCCGTGCCGGTTGCCCGGGTGCAGCCTCGGGCCGGCTGGGGCGGTGGGAGGTCCCGTGGGGGCGCCCAGACCGACGCCATGACAGGCTCCTCCCCAGGCCCTCCACGCAGACGCCGGAAAAGGCGGTGTCAGCGCCCACCCCGTCAATATGACAGCCCTCTCGCCCAATCAAAGCGCGACCGCACGCATTAATCCCCCCGCCCTCTCCCCACGAGCAGTGCTGATTGGCCCCCGTGCTCACAGGGGAGCGCGCGGCTCCGCTTCCGGCTGTTGCCAGGGCGCCGAGGGCGCTTCCGGGCGGCGGCGGCCGCGGCGCCATGAGCACCATGTTCGCGGACACGCTGCTCATCGTGTTCATCTCGGTGTGCACCGCGCTGCTGGCCGAGGGTGAGCGCCGGCGGGCCCTGCCGCCTCCCTCCACGCGCTGCCCTCCCCGCCCCTTGCTTAGGCGCGCTTTAACCCGCGCTGCTCTTTACCGTAATGTCTTACCGGCCCGCTGACGCGGCGCGTGTTTGTTTCAGGTATAACATGGGTGCTGGTTTACCGAACAGACAAGTACAAGAGGCTAAAGGCAGAAGTGGAAAAGCAGAGTAAGAAATGTGAGTATCTCTGGGGTGCTGGGGAGCGTGTCGGCTCTTCTCATGGTGCCCTGCGCTAGCAGGTGTCAGTTTGATTAGGGTCTGTGTTGGGGTTCATTCCTGCCCTTTGAAAGGGATCCCTCCCCGCGTTAAAGAGAATAAAGAACTTTCTTCAGCTTGAAGTGCTTTAGAGCCTAGTTTTACAGGGTCTGGAAACTGGGTACATTAAGGGACCTATTTCTGTGTGTATTTTTTCCCTCTTTGGTAGAGGAAGGGTAAATACTAAATATTCCCTTGTTATGTAAGTCAGTGGCCTTCTAAGAGAGGGCAGGAGGGAATCCATGGAGGCTAGAAGAGAGAGGTCATTATTGGCCTCTCTTTTTATTATTTTCTTCTGAGCATGAGTAGTCACCTTATATATTACATTTATATATATTAGAATGAGGAAAAGTGTAGTCATGCTTTCATCTTTGCGCCTAAATTAGGGGCTTTTGTCCACACAGCAGTGTCAGAGGGAGATTGTGTCTCCGCTTGCCCCATGTTAGCTCCACTTGATGACAAAAACTTGTAGTGTAGAACTAGCCCCAGAATGACAAGTGAAAGATGCAGCTGGAAATGAGTTCAGGATGTTTTGTGGCTTATAGGCAAGTTGCACTTTGGCCACACACTGCATTTATTGATTAACACATCTGAAGCAGGAAAAAAGCTGTGTGAATTCTCCCATGATGGTACCAAGAATTTTTATAGTTTGCAAAAAGAAATGGACTGGGCAGGTATTTACTCACACTTAATTTTATCACTCCCTTCTTCCTCATTCTTCTTGAGAATTATAATGTTGCCTGAGCCTGTTAGAAAGATGCTAGAAAGTGTTTTGAGTTGAATGTGGTGGTAACCTTACAAGGCCCAGGGGCAGCTGCAGCCAGAAGGGTGTCTCCAGAAGTGTTGTTGTGTTTTGGGTGTTCCTGCAGGCTTGCACTGGTCAGACTTGGTCATTGACAGACTTAGGTGCTGGTACTTGTTATTTGTCCTGCACAAATGGTATGGAATTAGAGCTGGGAAGTACCTCAGGGATGGTATAAGGCTTGATAGTGCTGCCTTTAGTATCCAGAGGAGACCTCTTGTTAGAGTGGGGAACAATAGGCCAGAATTGTGCCAAAATGTTCTCCAATTGGGATCAGAGTTGGGGATCCTGAGATTTAGTGGATCAGGGTTGAGGTAGGCTGGTTAGAACTGGTAAGAAAGTTTTGGTTTAGGAAGATTGAGGAAGTATTTTGAGTGAGTTGTCATCTGTCAACTCAGTCCAGTGTTCCTGCTGAACAACCTTGTGTGGCTTGTCGCCTTGTGCCTGCCTGTGTGCCAGCCTGTCTGAGATGTGCCTCTTCTGGAAGGAGTAGGTGTTAGCTCTGACTTGCAGATCACCTGCATTTCACAAAGTCAGCACCACAAATCCTCATGTGACTTGTAAATCTGGCTGTTTTTGTTTTAGCTGTGCTGTGATATCACGGAGAAATTGGCTTTGCTAGGGACCTCTGGAGACCATCAGGAATAACTGCCCTGCTCCTCAGGCGGGGTGACCTAGAGCAGGTGGCCTATCAAGGCTAGAGTGTCTGTGCTGAGCTAGCAAGTAGTACAGGAGACAAATCCTGCTCCCTGCCCCTCTCAGTGTGATTGTGAGCTGCCAGAATATGTGGTGGAGTAGGTGTACAAATACATTTTAGAATAAAAAGGACAGTTAGGTGTTGGTAGGCTATTGCCAGACTTTATCGTCCTCATTACTGTAGTGTTCTTGGTATAAGTCTTAAATTAAAACCTATCTTTTACTTTCTGGAAAAGATAACGCTTCCTTCTGTCAGCTGAAGAACATTGACAGGTGAGCAGCCCAGTTACTCTATCACAGTCTGAATTAACTCTGTTCCTTTCATTAGCTTTTTTGGTGCAGTGTTTGAGTGTCTGATTTGGAATTTTAGTAATTTTGAGCCTAAACTTTAAAAACTGGAAAGTGTTTCAGTACTAATTAGCTGAAGAATGGAGAGGTGGTGGCCAACTGCTTGGACAGGGTTTCCCTGGAGAATGGCTGCCTGTGAAAAAGGGATGGAGAGAACACAGGCTTTTCTGTGCTTGGCTTCCCACTGAAAATAATGGGGAGCAGAGCTTGCCATAAAGCTCCCTTCATTACACTTGCTGAATCAAAAGTACTGTCTAATGCTAATGACAGATCAGCAAGGGTCACTTGAGCCAGCATGGTCCCAAGGCTGCTTAGTTAACAATATAACAGGTTTGTGACAGTTTAAAATTAACCCTTTGAAATTATCCTAAATCACATCCTTTGGACTTTGGAAAATAGTTTTGACTGTAACTGATTTGGTCTTGAGTTGTTTGTAAGCTGTTGTTTCTGAATGTTCTTAGTGCTACCTGTTCTCCAAAGAATAAGATGTTTTCTTTGGTATTTGTGAGGGGGGTGGCATCATGATGTAGAAATGATGAAATATCTTTGCACTTTGCAGTGGAAAAGAAGAAGGAAACGATAAGTGAATCAGCAGGCCGACAGCAGAAAAAGAAAATAGGTAAGATTGGAAGGACCTTCCAAGAATAAGGGGAGAGTTCAGAAATTTCTGGAAGTTTGTATGTTCTTTCTTTTACAAAGATACTTGCTTGAAGTGGCTCTTATTCTGATGACTGGCATGCGAACCCTTTTGCTTATTCCCAAAGGAACTGCCTCTGGATGGTTTCAGGCAAATTTAGAGAAGGGCAGCACCTCTGAGAGGAGCAATATTTCTTCTCCTAGTTGTTCTAGTTGCCTTTCTCCTTGATTTGGCTCTTCATGTCTGTGACTATTTTTAGGTGCTGTTCTCAAAGCTCACTGCTGCAGTGTACTGGCAGCTTGCAATATCTGTGTGACTATGCTTGTGATTTCAGGGCTAAGGGTGTTTGCCTGAGTTGGCCTTTAGTGTGCTTAGAGTTATTTCAACTGTGATAAGTTAGTTCTATTCATTTTTAAGTACTGATTTATATTTCCATTCTTTTTCATTGTCCATATAGTTAAATAGTTCCAGATTGAGATAGCTATTTAAATGCTAGACTCTGCAAGAACATGATGTTTTTAAGGGACATGAACTCTAGAAAGTAATCTGCAGAAGTCTAAAGTATCAAACACAGTGAAGCCCAGTTAAATTACTGCAGAAATCCTTGCAGGAACATTTCTGAGAACTCCTGGGAGTTGGTTTCCTCATTCCTCTGTAACGCCAGGTAGCTGGATTAGTCATTTGATTTGTGCAAGGCCTGGGGATAATTATAAACATTTCTTCAAACAGCTCTTCCTAGGTATAAAATCTGTTATCACTGGACTCCTGAAGGGACAGGAACCAAAACTATTTTTGTGAATTCACAGTTCCCAAGGTTGAATCATCCATGGGGGGGTGGCTGTTACTTACTGGATAAGACAACTTTTTAATCTTGTTACATTCTGCTGTTACATATGGTTACTTTTCAATAAGTGGCCATGTGAGTTTTTTTCACGGCACTATCCAACTCCTGTTTTTAGAAAAGAATATTTTATTTGTACTTGGACTAAACTAATAAACAACAGAATCTGAGGAATTCAGATGATCAGCTGATTTTTATATGCTGAAATAAACCTGTTTTGCAAATGAAAACAAAGCACAAAGAACAAAACTTTGTAAATGGCCACCAATTGTTTGTGGTACTTGCTGGCCATGCTTAAGATATTCAGACTGTTTTTTTGGATTTGTTGGGTTTATTTTTTTTGTGTGAGTGCTGCATCACCTTAGCATCTATTTTGTTTTCAGGCAGAGCTGAATGCTTAGTGATTTTGAAAAATCAGGCTCTAAATGTCAAGCTGGACAGATAGAAAATGACTCACAGCTTTTAAGCACTTTTGAGAGTTCTGGTCCCAGTGACACTGAATAACAAATATTCTGCAGAATGTATCATTGTTGTAACATCAAGATGACTTGTATTCTTGTATGGAGTTCCCTTAAACTGTATCCTTCTAGTTCATATAAAATGAATCCAGACTTTACAGAAAAGTCAGTCATGGAGCAGAGGTACCTCTGGTACCATCTGCCCTGTGTGCAGAGCAAGGCAGGAGGTGTGGGTATGATATTGCTGGATCATGTAAGGAATGAATCATGCAAATGCATGAGGAGGTAGGATGAGAGTTACATAGACAGCCTTAACTTATTTTCTAGTTATCAAACTCTTTTAATTGAAAAATGAACCAAGTCCAATGCTATTGTGCCCTGATAGGCATTACCAGTGCTGGAACATAAAATCTTGAACATCATGGCACAGCCTTTTGTTGTTTGAGCATAGGGATTTTTTTTAAAAATCTTGTAACATTGCTATTGTTCCCTTCCGTGGGCCCCAGAAGGAAAGATGGTGACATTCTCAATAGCTCACATAAAAAATAAAACTGACAACAATATTATTACTGTATCTTCTTGGTTTGTCTTCCAGTCAGCAGAAATAAGAATTAAGATTTCAGGATGCTGCTTGTTGATGACTTACTGAGCACTTTTCTACTCAGCTCCATAGTATTGTACTAAAATGCTGCTTATGTATGAGTTGTGCAGGATTAGTCCATTTGGAGAAAGTGGTCAGGCTCCTGGGGCCTGTTTGTTCTGAATCTTTAGAAATGTGTGCAGAACAGGTCAGATAATATCAGGGATCTGGACTGTACTCCTTTATCCCTGTATAACCTTTAGTCCATCTCAGTAAAAGGCTACTTATGTAGCAGAGGGGAAAAAACAAATATTTGTGCCAAATGTGTGATTCCTGAGGAGCTGGCCTGTACTTGCTGAAATGTCCCAGAACAAAATTCTTCACCTTGGTCAGGAAGCAGGTGTCTGGAAAATTCCTGCCTTGGATGGTTTGTGGTTATAAGCAGTTGGAATTAGCAACATGGACTCCAAGAAATTGGATATTGGAATTGGGCATTGCTGGTGTGTTGCCTGACATACTCTATGGGGTCCTCTATTTGGTATCTTTTAATTGGGATTTGAGGAAAAAAATATTGGCCTTCTGTGCCATGGGCATCTTGTATCGATGCTTAAGTAGAGATCGAATACACAACTGATGGTGCCTCTGACAGTTGTCTTGTTTGTCCCCCTGTTTTTACTTGCTATTTCTTGGATATTTCTTCATCTACATCCTTACTCTGGCTAGGAATTTCCTGAAAGCTTTAGCTGCTCCTCTTGATCCTGAATCTGAAAAGTGCAGTGGATAGGTGGGACATAGGACAAAAGTGGTGGTAAATAACACTTCAGTCTGGAGCAACTGCCTTAGGAGGGGCGCAGGTGCCTTTGCCAGTACCTCAGATGACTGGGCATTTTGAAGTTTGTGGTGACTTGATGAAGTGCAACTCTGACTCCATGTGCCATTTTGATGTCCCTTCTGAAACTCCCCAGGTGAAATCCTTGTTCATGCAGCATACTTGCAGGGGTGAGCCTGGTGTGCAGCTAACTCGAACCACACTCCTTTAAAAGGGGGATATGCAGACACTGTCTTTGTTTTACTGTCCAGATTACTCATGCTGTGGTGTTGGTTAGTTGAGTTGGAAGCTTGACATTCTGTGAATTTCTCCCAGAAGCGCTGAATGTGTGATTCTAGCCGCCTCTTTTGTGCCCACATCGCTGCAGGAACAGTTGGCCATATGCACTTTTGCACTTACTCTCTGGCATAAAGAACTGAAGTTGGTTTTGGAAATGTTGCTGGTTTGAAGAGCCAAGAAGGTTAAGTTTTCCTGGAAATGAAAACACTGTGGTTTCTAGGTTGATACCACCGTTGCTAACTGTTGTATTTTGCTTTCCAGAGAGACAAGAAGAGAAGCTGAAAAATAACAACAGAGATTTGTCAATGGTAAGAAAATTAAAGTCTGTTCCTGGCTGCTGAAGGTTTCAAACAGCAGCTTTCCAACAGAAAGTCTTCGCTCACTTGGCAGAGAACAATTCCTCTTCCTGACTGCTCTCTGAATTATCTCTAGTAGTTGCAGATTTGATAGATGTAGATGCACAGAGTTTTCCAGCAATTGCCATTTCATCTAATCCCCAGCCTTAGTTATTTTCATATTAATAAACATCCATAATGTCTAAGTAGAATTAGTTCCATCTTTGTAATGAGCACCCTTCATTTTATTATTTTTCTCCAGTTCTTCCGTATGGTAGCTGTATGGACTTAGCAAAGAAACAGCCTGTGTTAGGACAATTTTTTGAGCACTTGGGTCTTATGTGAAGCAGCACCTCACACTAATGTTCTGCACTGTAACTACTCCTGCATCTGCTTTTGACCAGACTACTCTTTGAGAGTTCTCTGCTCTCTTCCCATGCAATCTCTCTGGCCTTCTGAGTTGCCTGTTTTCCTTCTAGGTTACAGTGATGCTGTGCAAAGCATATCCTTGAGGACATGAGCTCTTAATCCCCCTGTGTAGGCCTGTTGCTTGACTTGCTCTTACCATTTTGCTTGCAGGTTCGGATGAAATCCATGTTTGCCATTGGCTTCTGCTTCACTGCATTGATGGGAATGTTTAACTCTATGTAAGTATCAATTTTCTGATTTTTTTAAAAAACTTATGAGAGTATATTCTTCCTTTTGTCTCTATCAATTGAAGTTTTAGTGATGATGTGGTCAAGCAAAGAATTCTTAAGTGGTCTGTGTAAAATGGATCAATATTTCATATGAAGATGCAGTTGTTTGATCACAGCATGATGCTGTTGTCGAGAGGAAGTGCTGCATCCTGGAGCTCTTGAACGCAGTCTAGGCACCACCTAAACACTGGGAGACTAATATCTGGGTAGTCTACTTATCCTGTAAACAGCAGTTGTCATCTTCCCATTCTTGGATGGCAAAGGTTTTGGCTTTTCTGTTGGCAGTCCTAAGACAGTAAACTCTTACTACAGAGCAGTGTGGGGGTAAATTAGGAGTGATGATAGCATAACTGCCTCTGTGTGGGCTCTCAGTGAGACTTCTGCATCAGCCTTCTATGGAAAGCTATGGAGCTAAGCAGAGGAATGTAGCACTGAAGGACTGTAAATCTGGGGTGCAATCTTTGGTTATGGTTGTCTGATTTAACTGCAGTTCTGAGAGGGGGTGGTTATGCATTTTCAGTCATGTGCCCAGGTGTCAGGGTGGCATCATGGTCTGTAGAGCTGCACCTGAATCATTAAAATGTTTACCCAGCTCTTTGGGTGCAGTCTTCCAAACCACCTACACTGTCTAGTTTAGTGGAGTGGCAGTATGCAGTTCTGAGGCAGTTTGAAGGATGCTGTGATTGGCAATGTTAATGACTAAATGCTTTAAATGCTTTAGGAAAGAACTGATCTTGGTAAAATTCTGTATGGATCCACCTTCAATGTGTATTAACCTTAAAATCCACCTTTTCTGTTCCTGGACGAATTCACTGTCCTAGGGAATAAAAGGAGCAGGCATACATGTGTGATGCAGGCACTCAGCTGCCTTGTGACTGGGCACCTCACCTGGGCCACATGCTCAGGAGATAACAGTCAAAATGGTAATAACTACAACTGGATTGATTTCTTACGGTGTAGGTAATAGGCTGTGGGGTGTCCACATTGAAAGGACACATAAGTATCAAAAAGGCAGGTTTAAACTCAAAAAAGTGGAATGCCAAATGAAGATGGGCAGCTGAATGACCCTTTGGCTAACAAGGTCTTCTGGGGCAGGGAAATCTGTAGTGAGATGGTGATGTGGTGGGGATGACTCCAAAAAGATGCACTTCCTCATGGGAAGGAGATTAGCTTCTGTGTGTCTTGCTTTTTGTCAAAAATTTCTTAATACAATCAGTTCTGAACCCCTGTTGTATTCCTTTCCTGAACTACACATTCCAGTACTTCCTGATAACTGTGAAAACCTGCTGGAAGGAAAAGCAGGTACCTCAGGGTGCTACTGCTGGAATACTTGTCATTCTCACAGCAGGAATAACGCAGAATTTGAAACCGCTGGGGGATGTTGCAGGGAGATAAACATCCGTTTCTAGGTCTCCTGCCAAACTGCCTGTGAGATATAAACAAAGTTGGCGTGTGTTTGAGCTCTAGCTGTGTGAATGCAGCTCCGCAGGAAAGAGTGCTCATTTAGGATTACTTGAAACAAGAAACACCTGTTAAAATCAGTGCTTGATGAGAAAATAACCTCCTAATGTGCACATGCTGATGAGGCAGTGTACATGCTTTACTTCAAAAGGCTGGGTGGACTGTCTGTGTTTGGAGGAATCTTTGCAAGCTGGCCAGAATTCACACTTTGCCTGTTAGCCTGGAATGCGGAGCTGGACATGCTCCAGGAGCAGGATGAGGAGCTTGGAGCAGTCAGAGGCATCCTGCTTATGCACTGCCTGCCTCAGAGCTGAGGTTCTTGGTATTAAAAAGCATTCTGAGTGATTATCATACACGTCATTCTTGTGCTGAGAAACACGGTTGCTCTGTGAAAGAAAAACGTTTGGTTTATGCTCTGCTTAAAACAAAGAGTTCATCTTGCACTGACTACATTAGAGCACAGTGATAGTCCTCCATCTTTTAGGCAAATGTTGACCATGTTCTGGGGAGCAATCTGCTGCTTTTGCCATTCACTTACACCTTTTCTTTAAAAACCAAAACACCAACCAAGTTTGTCCAACTGGCCACTTGCAGATCACTGAAATGCCTTGTCTCTTCCTGGGATACAACTGTTGCAGAGAAGCCCTGTTTAATCTTCAGATGAGGGGGTGATCTGGGGTAGAGGCCTGTGTGATGGAGGGAAACTTGGTTGTCTTAGTGTAGTGTATGTGAAGGTGGATTGAGGAACTCAGCATGGCCTTTCCAGCCTTCCAGTCTTGTCTACTGTGATGGTCTGAGGATACTCACTTGTTTATCCTAAAGCCAAGAGACCTGCTGCTGTTCCCAGTTGTGATCCAGCTCTTTCTTTTCTAGATTTGATGGCCGAGTGGTGGCGAAGCTTCCCTTTATCCCCCTCTCATACATTCAGGGCTTATCACACCGCAACCTTCTGGGTGAGGATTACACCGACTGCTCCTTCATCTTCCTCTACATTCTCTGCACGATGTCTATCAGACAGGTGGGTGCTGTCTCCTGCATGCCTGAATGAGGGAAAACATCTTACCACCCATAAAGAAGGGTCACTTACTGCTCACCAGTTTTGCATATGTTGATCTGCTTGTGACTTCCATGTGTGCCTTCATTCCTAAGCTTCATATTCAAAGCAATCTGGGATCTTTCAAACAGCCACTATACTGAAATGTGTAGGAGACTTGACTAGAGACTTGACCTTTGGAAGGCAATATAAGTACAAATTCCTAATTATGACTTCTGCAATAATGAGAAGAGAGAAATATTGGATCTGTGGAAATCTTCCTCACTGTAGAGGCTCAGTCAGTCCATAAATTTGTTAGAAAAGCAGGGAAAGTGTTAAATTTGTGTGTTAGCTTTTGTCCTCTTTTTTTGCTGACAACTTTTTTCAGTCTTAACAATTTTGTTTGAGTAGAGTCTCTGAGGAATGCACCTCAAAGACAGGTTGATGTGATAATCCAAGAGTCCCATTGGACATAACTGTCCAATAAATCTGGTTAGTCCCATCTTTTGCGAAAAAAAGCAGCATCTTCCAGGATAAGGTGTGTGGTCAGGTACAGGCTGTGTTATCCAGCTGGAGGATGCTTGTGCTTAGCAGTGGTGGTGTGATTTAACTGACAGAAGGTCAGTTGGTGAGGACAAGTGGGTACTGTCAGGAAAAAAAAGCAGTTTGCCCAGGGAGTACTGGGCAGAAGTTAACAGATTCTGGGGGTTGGATGGATGCTGGTGCAATTAGCTGCAAATTATCTGCTGCTCTATTTCCCCTTTCTTTGATTCACTTCCTGAATTCTTGCTGCTTTTCTTCTTGACAGTCTTGTTGCTTTTCCTTAGGGAATGCCAAGAAACTTAAAGGCATAAAGCAGAGTAGCAAAGGGAAGTGACATGTTGTGCCAGCTGCTGCCAGAAGTTTGGGTGAGCTTGAGAAAGTAGCTGAATAATAGAAAGTTAGCTCCTGTAGTCATAAAGTGCATGCTAATGCATTAAATTCTCCACAATTGGTGCTTAAGTTGAAATGTGTCTGTCTGGTCCTGTGCAAAAGTGAATAATGGATCCCTGGAGGCCATCTAGTCCATCACCTCCTGCTCAAAGCAGGGCGAGGTACAGAGAGGCAAGGACCAGGGGCTTCCTTGTTGTGTTCTCTCCAAAAAAAATCCCATTTCACTTGACAGCAACTGGAAAAGTGAGGGCTGCTTTGAAAGAAATGAGGCATTTTCAACTGCTTGGATGACCTCCCTGACTTCCTGGGATGCTGCTGCTTGAGGCAATCTTGTGTGCTTCTGTTCTGTTACTCATCTGCAATGTGGAAAATCCCTCCTTCTCAGTGCTACAGGTTCTAATGTGAAACCAAAGAGCACTGTCTGCAAGGTTTTTCTGCACTGATTGGGTTGACTGGAGAACTCCATTGCTGAAAAAAAATCCCTTGGACTTTTTTGTCCAAAAATACAATTCTTGTGGTTAATTCTAGTCCTGGGCATTTCCTGCTGTTGTCTCTTGTGAGATGAGTAGACAGATGAACTGAGTGGTGGAGTATTCTGCTTTTGGAGAGAAACACTGTGCGTTTGAAGAGGAATGGGATTTGAAGAGAAATTCTGGCAAATAGTCCCTGTGCAGAAGAGTTCCTGCTAATGGCCCCATGGGGAGGTGTATGTAGTGGGAGGCATTAGTCAATTTACTGCTTTGAAGAAAGGTGTTTCTGCTCTGAGGATTTGGGGGTTATAGTCTTAATAGTGCTTCTTTATCTACACAATTATGGTTAATTCTACTTGCACTTCAGCTAGATAGCTCTAAGTTTTGTTATCTTGCCTGTGGAATGAAGGGCAAACACCAGCTATGTTAGCTTGTGTAGGAGCTGGGAACAGAAGCTGTGCCTGCTGGCATCTTGCTGCTGGTTATATTACTGTTTGGAGGAACTTTACATAACAGTGTTGGGAAAGGGCTTTGAGGAGGTGTGAGAGGCCAGTGGAGAAGGGCAGAAAGCAATTATGGGTTTAAAATGCTGCCAAAAATTTGCTTCCAATGCTGTGACCATGGAGGTGAAAGCTTCATGACCCTCCGAGTCCTACTGTATGCCAAAGGGGAAATCTTGTCAAGTCAGCTTCAAAAGAGCTTTTGGCTCTGGGGAGGAGGGCTTCTGTGGGACTGAGTGTCTTGTTTACTGGTGGCACAGAGAGGAGGTGTAGGAGAAGACAACAGGTTTGTAAGTGAGTTAGAGACTATAAAACTCTCAGGCTTCTCTTAGAGCCAGGGGGCCCTGAAGGCAGGAACCCCACATTCCAGTGGGGCTTACATGGAGAGGACCTCCTGTGTATGTGAAAGACCAGCAGTCCTGGGAGAGATGCAGGAGAGTGTGTAAGGATGGGAGAAACCAAGTGGCTGGTAATTACTGACATTAATGAGATGGGCCATAGCAGGGTCAGGCAACCTTTTCATGTGGGCCTCAGGCACGTGGGGGTAATAAACTCTTCAAACAGACTGGAAAGTTTGTTGCCTGTGACCTGGCCAGCATCTCCTGAAATAGTCAAATTGTAGTGAGTAACTTCCTTTGCGCTGTTCCCAACTCTCCCTGGCACGTAAATCCTGTCCCCTAGTTCCTCCTGCCTTCCTGTTTGGAGGGAGGAGGGTTGCTGGGAGAGGCCTTCCAGGGGTCCTTGAGCTGTTGAGTTTCATGTGGGAAAGTCTGTTGCTGGGTGTGAGGCACCATGTCAGGGTTGCATCCTCTGTGCTCTGCTCCCAGCCAACACCTGTGGAGAGGAGTTTGCTGCTGTTCCTCAGGCGTCTGCTGGTCTTCACTTCCTTTCTACACAAGCCTGCACTGTAGATCAGGTCTCTCCTCTCTGAAATGTGTTCCTAGTGGGAAAAGAAGCCAGTACTTATCCTTACTGCCCAGGGTACACTTCCCCACACAGTCTGATCTTGGAGGAGGAAACCACTCATTGCCTTGTCTCTGAGGCCCCTTTTGAGTTTGAAGGCAGAAGCAGCGCCCATCCTGCCTGCGATCATTTAGTGGTTCAGAAGACTCAGATGAGCAATTTATATGCTTAGGTTTCATCATCATCTCTCTGTTCCTGAAGGTCATGGTTCTGTCTGTGTTGGAAGCACCTCAGTGTAAAGCAGGGCATGGCACATGGGCTTTCTGCTAGGCGCTGCCCCATCCCAGCTGTGTGTACAAAGGGATTGCTGTCCACAAATGTACTTTGCAGGTAGTGCATGAGGCTAGCTGCCCTCCCTAGCCAAGAGGGGACAGTGTGGAAGGATAATACTGGTGAGGTGAGGATAGCTTGAATCCGCATGGACTATCATCCCTTGCAAAATGGTAGAGTAAGAATGCCCACAGGACTGGGCAGGATGCAGTGCATGCTCTTTGATCCCACTGCTGCTCTGCTAGGATCTCTGCTCTAGCTTTGTGCTGGCTGCTGCGTGGTAGGATCCCAGTCCTGCTGGCTGTGACTCTGCAGCACCCTCTGCTGCTGAACCCATGCATGGGCCACTCGCTTTCTCCATTCCGTTCTTTTTTGGCTAAACTTTGAGAAGGGGAACCACACGAGGGAGCCTTCCACTGTAAAATGCTCTCCTTTATACCTTCAGTTACCACTGCCTGTGCTGACTTGTGCAGGCCACAGATGTAACTGCTATGGACAGATGCTGAAAATGACTTTGTAGGGTTCAATTTTGGTCTGTCTGGCCTTGAAGAGCAGTACACAGTCTAGCACACAAGTGTGACTAGACATTCTACTGCCTGTTTACAGCTGGAAAGAGTTGAGCTGTATCTGTGTGGTGGAGCAGAGTCTGGCTTCTTCCAGGCAAGCCTTAAATGCATCTTCTCTGCATGTGTGGGATCACTGAGCACAACTTGGTGCTGCTGCACAGGCCAGCGGGTGGCTGGAGCCTTCAGCATGGGCTAAAAACTTCCTTTCTATAGTCTGCCCAAAATGATTCTTTTTTTCATGGAGGTTTGAAGAGGTCCACACACACTCCTTTTGGGCAGTCAGGGCTCAGCTGCTGATGAGGAGCATGGTCATTTGCCTCTGCATCAGATTTCCATCTGATCCGTCTGAACTACATAAGTAGCATTGAGAGCACTAGTTATTTACAGTGAAGGATGCAACCAAAAGAATGGGGAGCTCTTTTCATAGATACTGTTGCAAATTTTAAAAGGAGTTTCACAAGACTCAGAAATGCTTTGAACTTTAAAACATTCTGCTGTGAGACTTATGGTTAATTCCTTAACTCTGCTACTTCATTTTTTGTCACTTTGTACTGAAACATCCTGCTTAGGTGTGACTCTTCTAACACATGAGAATGCAGGGGAGGTCATTTAAATAGTCATTTTTGTTTGGCTGCATATGTCTGTGCTGCATGTCTCTTGTAATACTGTTTGTATCCTTAGCACTTCTTAATTGTGTCTAAACTTCTGGCTTGAATTTGGCACTTTCTCTGACACAATTTCAGACTGCATTATGTGAGAGCCTTACTTGCTGGTTTGCAGAGCCTCAAGCTGATGGTGGTTTCTGGAGCTTGTGGAACCTGAAAGCTGCTTTGTTAGAGCCTGCAAACAGATGTTGGGAGCCTGCTCCTGTATGTGCGTTGCAGCTAAACTGCAGAGTTAACTGCTGTGGGTGGATTCAAACTGATCTATTTGACAAGACTAGTCTATCTCCTAACCAACTATATTTTGTGCAGCAGGAGGTGGAAAAGGATCAGGTCTCTATCTTCTGTTAAAATGTTAATTTAGCTGCAAGAAGCTTTGTGCTTTTTGGGGGAGGGAAGGGAACTGGAGAAGGGGCCCTGCTTTATTTGCAGCCATTGCAGATAGTGGTTTGGCTCTGTAGCTTTGTTTTTTTTCCTTCTCTGGGAAGAGCCCCACTGTGTATTAGGCACACTGATAAGGCTTAGTATCTGTTGAAGCTGGTGGGAAAACTGCATTTGTAGGCAGAATGGGGATTTCTTCTCTTTTGGCTCATTTGGCATGGCATGACATTGTCCTGCTGTTTTGTCCTTGTTTTTGGCAGAACATCCAGAAGATGCTGGGCCTTGCTCCTTCCCGGGCTGCCACTAAGCAAGCCGGGGGCTTCCTTGGCCCGCCACCCCAGGCGGGGAAGTTCTCCTAAAGCTGTGGCCACAACCTCCAGCACAGCTGGCAGCTGCACCAGACTGTCTTCAGGGAATAACAAGATTGGATTCTACAGGAGGCTTCTCGTTCAAAAAAGGCCTTGGGAGCCTTGGCCTTGGCCACAGTCTTGGGCATGTCTTGCATATGGAGTATTATGCCAGCAGCTGTTTGATCATCCGCACAGTTCTCAGAAGATAACTTGCCCTTTTGTTTCTGATATATCTGAGAAATAAATGGTATGGGCATGTTGATTTAGATGTCTATTAATTGTGCCACTAGTAGAACTATCTTGATTTAAGAGAGGGCACAGTTGGTTTAGTTGATGTCATCTCACTTGGCAAGAATATAAATCTGCAAAGTAGACAATTTAGAAATAACAGAGAAATATTGTGACTTGTCCATCATAGCTGCACTGGCTAGAGCCCTGGGTCCTATGGAGCTAGCCAAGTAGGTGTAGTTGCTTCTATAAAACTTGCAGTGTGGAGGAGGAAGCTTTTTGTTGGTTCAGGTAACCAGAGGTGCAGGAACCAGGTCCTGTCCCTTGCTGCCCTTGGATGTTATGAGATTCTGGATGTGTTGTCATCCTAATTTTTGGCAAAGTATAACCTCACTGAGGTTTCTGTGGCATTGAACTGCTTCCATTTAAGTTAGCTTAAAGTTAGTTAGCTGTCTAAGCTTAACTTAAGCTAATACTAAGGTATTTCTAGGAAGCTGCCTGTGTTTTCTATTTTGAGAAATAATTACCTGTTCAGTTTTATTGGGCAGAGCCCTCTCCTTTGAAAGGGGAGAATAAATCTTGCTGCCACACTGAAATTAGGCTGGCAGTAGTTCTGAGTTCTGCAATGGTCATAGGGACTGTTGCTTCCCTGCTTCTGTGACCACAAATTTATAATCTGGTGCCTCTTTCTAGGAGTTTTTAACTAAATGCATGGCAAAGGAATAAATCTGAACAGTCCTTTGGCAGTGCATGCACATTTCTGTCCCAAATACTAAATACTGGATTAATACTCAGTGTTAAGCATGGGGTACTCTGACAGGTGTACTTAAAGATAAATCATCCGTGGGTGCTACACCTTGAGGCTGCATTATACACTTCAAAAATGGGTATCAGAGAGGTTAAGGAATGTGTAGGTTGTACCCTGATGTACCTAGCATGAGAGGGTCAGGCTCTAAGGCTGCATTTTTGACATTCCACCTTGTCTGGTGTGGCTAAACTCCCACGACGAGGAACTCTGGTGGCGCAATTCCTGTTTGCGGTGTTAGGTGCTGCTGGCTCAAAGAGCTGGTTCCATGGCAAAGCTAACTATCCAGAAACACTCCAGCTTCTTTATTCTATGGATTGGCTTTGAATTAGTTTATCTTGCAGCATATGGTTGTCAGATTCAACAGGATGAGTGGGGGACTGTAGCAGCCAAATCTGATTAGGAGTGATGTCAAACTGCACCTTCACGAATTGGGAAATGGGTCCTATGGTAAACTTGCCCTGGGCCGTCACACAGACTCTGCCCTCAGCAAATCTGCTGCGTATTCTGAAATGCACCTATTGCACCACACTTCTGTCACTTGGGGGGAAGCCTTTGCATGTCCAAAGGTCACCTGAGAAATAGCAGTCTGTTGTTAGATTCTGCTTGCTTTCTCTTGTCACCTCTGGGGTTCGTGTAATCATTCCCTGGTGGTGGTTAATCATTTTAATGAACTGAGAAGAATATTTTCTTAACTTAGGCCACTAAAGGTTTCAGTTCTAAGAAACTACAAACTTATGTGAAAACCAGCTTATGACTACATGAAGACTGTAGTTTGGAGGAAGGAAAGTTTCATGGATAATTATATATAGGTACATATCAAGGTAAATAACTGCAGTCACCTCTCTGAAGAGGTTTGACTGCTGTGGGCTGGTTGGTGCAACGGCTGTTGCTGTTCTCTGGCTCCACACAGTGCTCCCCTAGTCATCTCACATGCTGCTTTAGGCCTGTTTGGGTCCATTTCAAACTCCTTTTACAAACTGAAGTGTTATCTCAGCTCCTCTCCCTGGTAGTAGCTACCAGAAGTTTCTACAGAGGAAAATATTCAAAATGAAATGTTACAAAATTTCTCTGTAGTGAAAAGGCTTTCAGAACAGCTGTGTTTCTGGGATAGAAGGAGCTGCATCATGGTAGGCCAGGCTGAGGAGCCAAGCAGAGATAAAGTTTCTGTCATTACTTCAGAAAAAGGTGCTTGAGGTTTTCCCCACCAAGAGGCCTTGCCCCTGCCAAGACCCCTTAAGTCTCCAGTGAGTTTTCCTGGAGTGAAGGGTTTGTGTCATTCTGTTCTGCTCTGCCTTAACATAATGGCAGGTATCTTTTTTTCCTCCCCATGGAGACGAGCTATGCTGAGCACTCCTCCGTATGTCCTTCTGCGGGGGTAACCCTGGGGCTCACGGTGAGCCTGGAGGGCATGTGGGGTCGGGCAGGCTGGAGTGTACAGCTCTCTCCCGACGCTCGCTCGTGCCGCTGGGGAGCCGTACGAGCCCTGCCGGCGGCCCGCACGCCCCGGACTGAGGCCGGGCATGGACGAGCCGCGGCAGGAGCCGCCGCAGGGCTCACCCGGCCACCACAGGACCCTCCTCTCCGCGCTGCCCCCGCGCTAAGATGGCGGCCGCGGCCCTCCCACCTTCCCGCCCCCCGGCCGCGCGCGTCCCGTAAGAGCGGCGCACGGCGCACTGCGCATGCGTGCGGCGCGGCGGAGCGGTGAGGGCGCCGGCGCGGGGGTGTCGGGTCCCGTCTTGGGGCTGTGAGGGCTCCCCCGGGGCTGTCGCGTGTCCCCGCGGGCTCTGAGGGCTCCCCTGGGTCTGTCGCGTGCCCCTGTGGGGTTTCCCTCCGAGCGTCGTGTCCCCTCGCGGGGTCTCCCTCGGGTTTTTGCATCCTCTCGCGGGCCGGTGGGGTCCCCCGTGGGGTTGTTGCGTGCCCCCGGTCTCCCTGGGCTTGTTGCATCCCCTCGCGGGGCTGTGGGGTCCCCCAGGGTATCGTGTGCCCCTCATGTGGGGGTAGGAGATGGCCCTGCGCAGGGCTACACGGTGCCCTACATGTTGGGCTTATTTCCCCCGAGTTCCTGGGACGCTCCCCATGGAGCTATGAAGTCCCTGCCATGGAGCTCTGCCGTAGGGCTCCGTGTGGGTCCCGAGGCTCCCTGTGGCCGTGCCAAGCCCCCCGTCTCTGCCAGCAGTGCCGCCCTAGTCGATGCTGACGCTGTCCAAGCTCCAGTCGCGGCTCCGCACCCTCCTGCCCAGCCTCGCCATGAGCACCACAGGCACCTTCGTCCAACAGCAGCCCCTCAACTACCGCGATGGCGCCCGCGTCCAGCCCGTCGACATCGCCCACAGCGAGGACGTCTTCGAGCCAGCCACAGGTACCCCGAGCTGCGCTGCACCACGTCAGCGCGCGGCTTCTAACAGTCACGTTGAATTGCATTTACTTCTCGTGTTGGGCCTGTCCGGGTTTCTGCAGGGTCAGTCTAGAGACTGTTTAACTCTACTGAGTAGCGTGTAACAGCGTCCTGAAAACGGGGCTGAAATGCTCAAGGAAATTTGTGATGCCAAGGTTAACGAGTGACCAGGACGTTGCTGTGGAGAGCAGCCAGTCTTTTAATTCAGACCAGCTGAATGACAGTCTCTTCTAAAAGAAAAAACAAACAAACCAAAAAAAAAAAAAAAAAACAAACCCAAAAATCCAAAACTAAAACAAGTATGTTGGGTTTCAATAGATCTTTTAGGGAATATTGGGAGCTGTCTCTCTTTAGCCTGATGTGATCATACTGAAATCTCTAGGTTGCAGTGCAAGAATGAGTAAAAGTTGATAAACCCTATTCTTTTGTGCTCTTCTGCTGAGACTTGCATGTTTTCTCCTGTTAAATGTGCTCAGGCCGAGTGATAAGCAAGCTGCCCTGCTCGGGGGAGAAGGAGGTGGACCTGGCTGTGCAGAGTGCGAAGGCGGCCTTTAAAGCATGGAGCCAGCTGTCGGGCATGGAGCGGAGCAGGGTGCTGCTGGAGGCGGCCAGGATTATCCGGGTGCGTTGCAGGAGCTTGGCCCCCGTGTTGGAGGGAGCTGGTTTTGTCTCGGAGCTCTCCCGTGGATGGAGGTGGCCGCCGCGTGTCTGTCGGCGGCTCTGCTTTCAGGAGAAACGCAAGAGTTAAAAACCACCTTTGACCAGCACAGACAGTAGCTTGTCATGGGCAGGGCAGCCAGGCTTATCCTGCTGTTCAGACTTGGTTTATTCTTTAGCTTCTTTTCTTTGCTGTGTAAAACTCTTGCTGGACTCTTTTTTCCCCCGCCTTACTTTTGTCTGGAGTCCTGTTTCTGAAATAGTACATACTCGAGTTGGAATACACAGCTTGTACTCCAGATCCACGTTTACTTAATTCCATTAGAAGAAATAAAACTGAGGCTGTCCAGCCAAGATCTCACGAGGGTGAAAACGCTTTTCATGAGCCGGAAGATCAGGTCTCACTGTATGTGACTCGGAGCCAAAAATGCCTGTCAGGGCGTTGAACTTCCAGCTTCTCAGGCGCTATTATCCTGTGACCAGTGTTTTGTTTCAGCAGTGAAATCACTGGAATGTCATGTTTTTGTTAGACACCAGATAACACACACGAGGGAGAGTAAAAATAAGTTAGCTTTAGCACAGATTCCTCTGTGAGCCTGTGTGCTCTTGGACATAGAGCGACTCTCCCCATCGAGGCGCTGACCTGTAAGAAAATGGACTTACAGTGTGTGTATGTTGCAGAAAGAGGAAACATTTTTCTCATAAAACTTCTATATCTGCCGGACTTCCCAGCTATGTTGCTTTGTCCAGCCTTCACTCACTTCCCCGAATTCATTTTTGTCTTGCTCTTTGCTGTTGCTTCCAGTTTAGTTCTGTGAACTCTACTCATTGTTTACCAGGCTGCTTCTTGGTGCAGGTTTGCTGATCTTTTAGATAAAAAGGAGTGTTAAGCAAGACTGGCCACTGGAGAGGGACTGCAGCAGTCGTCTGTTTGACATTCCTCTGTGATCGCTGCAGGCAAATTGATAAATAGCAATTGGGAACGTCCCTTTTAGAGGGGACTAGGTGGTATTGATAGCAGACCAGCCTTGGGACTTGCCTGCTTGGGAAGCAGCTCTCTCCCTGTGGAGTATTGCCACTTGCTTTCCTGATATTTTGTCATATTACTGCCCCCACAGGAGCAGAGGGATGAAATTGCCACCTTGGAAACCATCAACAACGGGAAATCCATCTTTGAAGCCAGAGTGGACATTGACATATCTTGGCAGTGCTTGGAGTATTACGCAGGACTGGCAGGATCTCTCGCTGGTGAGAACTTTTTTGGGATTTGGTCTGTAGCCTCTGCAATGCCACATGCCTCTCTTGGTAGCTTCTGTGCTACAAGAACATCTTTACTGTTGGTTTCTCTTAAGAGAAACCTGATTTTTTTTTTTGAAAATCTCAGAAGGATTTTCAGAAATCTCTACCTAACACTTCTATGTTTTTAGGTGTTCTTGTGTGCTTTTAGTGAACCTGGTGGGTTAAAAAACGTGCGCTCCAATTCTGGAATGAGATCAGTCCCCTGACGCTTTGATAATACTAGAAGGGGCTTTGTTCTTCTCTTCTTTCTATGTGTTTTCTTCTTTGCAGGTGAACACATCCAGCTTCCCGGGGGATCCTTTGGATACACAAGGAGAGAGCCACTTGGTGTTTGTGTTGGGATTGGAGCCTGGAATTACCCTTTCCAGATTGCTTGCTGGAAATCTGCCCCAGCCTTGGCTTGTGGTAACGGAGACCTTCTCCCCGTGCAAAATTCTCCTTAAGGCCAAGCGATCCTGTGGGGCACAGTGGTGTGGGGAGTAAAGCTGCAGTGTCTGGGAATGCATTGAGGATCTGCTGAAGCCTTAGGGGACCTTTCGGGCTATTCCCCTTGCAGGAAGGGAAAGGGAATGGAAATGAGGACACAGCAGATGCTGATAGAACAGAGAAGGCGTCAGCAAAAAAGTTGGTTGCTTGGCTTTGTACCAGAGGAGGAAGGGAAAGTCTACAGGGAAG
Source organism: Crypturellus undulatus (assembly GCA_013389825.1). Taxonomy (NCBI): domain Eukaryota; kingdom Metazoa; phylum Chordata; class Aves; order Tinamiformes; family Tinamidae; genus Crypturellus; species Crypturellus undulatus. The sequence goes on along the minus strand of VWPW01008979.1, from coordinate 7,401 downwards.
GACCAAACACCCAGTGTCTCCCAGCTCTTCCCAGCAGGAATGTACAGTCGTCCCATTTCGGTGCTTGCAGAGTGTTCAATGGAAGGTCTCTGAGTGGTCTCTTGGGATTTGCAGTGGCAAATTTATGATTTCTCCCCTAAAGCAGTTTGGGTGTTTAACCCCACTTTGCCTCTCTCTGGGTTCCCCTAGGCAATGCTATGGTCTTCAAGCCCTCTCCCTTCACCCCCATTTCGGTGGTGAGGCTGGCAGAGATCTTCACGGAAGCTGGTGTACCCAAAGGGCTCTTCAACGTGGTGCAGGGTGGAGCGGCCACCGGCCAGTTCCTCTGTCACCACCCAGATGTGGCCAAAATCTCTTTCACTGGCAGCGTGCCAACTGGTGTCAAGGTAAGGGCACCTTGCTTTGGGTGAGGCAAAGTTAGTGTCTGTGAGTTTGTCACCTACAATTTGTTCTTCAAAAAATTACATGAATAAAGTCCCTTTTTTTTAAATAAGTCATTATTTGGTGGAGGGGAAATGTTGCTTCAATGGGCTTATGCTGAATATACAATCTCTTGCTATAAGTCTTCTGACTATATGTGTTTTTACCTAAAATAAAAACTCTGAGATTGTCCCCAGTCTGGACTGAACAAGTCCAGAAATTCCAGCCTGCCCTTTGTGCACACTAGAGTTATTTCTATTTTTTCTCAAGGACCCTGGGCATGTGGAAACTCTCCTCTTGGGTGCCTCTTACCTCCCTCCAGTCTCCCCTTCTGTCAGTGGGTCACTTGTCCCTTCTGTCCTTGTTTCCATCAGATCATGGAGATGGCAGCCAAAGGGATCAAGCCAGTCACCCTGGAGCTCGGAGGCAAATCCCCCCTCATCATCTTCTCAGACAGTGTCCTGGAGAACGCGGTGAATGGAGCCCTCATGGCTAACTTCCTCACGCAGGGTGAGGTGCGTGTCTGCCCTCACCATGGTGGGGCTGGTGTGAGGGAAAAAAATGGGGCAGCAGAGCCATCTTGTCGAGTTTATCAGTCTTGAGCAGTGAGGGGTGCCAGAGGAGCTTTGTCTGTCCCCGTTTTGATCTCTCCATGCAATTTTTCTGATAAGCGACCTTATGTGGGTCACCTAGGAGAACTGAGCAGTCGACTCAAGTCATCACCTGAGGGTGACTTCCTACATTTTTGCCAGTTGGTGGTGTCAGTATCATTGCAGTTCTGTGGAGTACAGCCCTGACTAGGCAGGATAATCCAGTCTTCATTGCCCTCAGGGATGAGTTGTCTGTGTTAGCTGCTGTGGGGAGGTTTCTCTGGGCTTCTGTATAGCAGGAGCCTCGCAGAGAAGGACTGGGAGTTGTGTGTGTTATCCTGAGCAGACTTTCTTGTCTCAGGTGTGCTGCAATGGCACGCGGGTGTTTGTGCAGAGAGAAATACTGGATGCCTTCACAAAGGAGGTGGTGAAGCGCACACAGAAAATCAAAGTTGGAGACCCGCTCCTGGAAGACACCCGAATGGGAGCCCTCATCAACCGGCCACACCTGGACCGCGTGCAGGGCTTCATCAAGCAGGCAAAGGAGCAGGTGAGACTGCCCTGTGGCTGCCCAGAAATGTCTGGTTTTGGGTGTCACTTACACACCAGCAGCTGCTTCCCCTGTCCCATGCCTTCCCAACTAAAGTTTTTTTTTCTTGCCCTGATGGAATTACTTGGAAGATATCTTGAGAGTTGTTGGATTAAAGGTGACCCAGCACACATCTCTGAATCAGAGTTGAAGGTGACATTGTGTTTCGGATCATACTGTTGTGAAGCTGTGCAGGTGGTGGGACACCCAGTATTGCAGTGTGTATAATAGGTGAATGCACACAGTTTGGCTGGTTGTTTTTATAAGCCATAGTGACGTATTACACATTTCGTAGTCATCTCAGTTTCCAGTTTTGTTGGTTGCAGAAGGAGCTTAGTGAGGATGAAAGGCATCTAAAGCAGCAATGCCCACCTACATTCACAGGTTGCTGGGGACAATCTTGGTAATAACAAAAAGATTTATTCAGTTTTCATTTGCTTTTTTTCAAATTTTTATTGTAAAGTGTAAAGAATACCTTAAATGTGAGCACTAGCAGTATGACTACCCGTTTTGGAAGATGGGCTGTAAAAGGAGAGGTGTGAGTAAAGCCAGGAGAGGGTAAAGTAGGATTTGGGGACAAGAAAAGTGCTGCAGGGGGAGATGTGGAGAAGGTGAAGTGAAATCTGTCATTCCCAAAGCAGCGTATCTGATGGGAAGGGTGTTTCTTTCCAAGTGGAGTGCTGGAGGACTGACTGACTTGCTAATGGAGGAGATCACACTAGGTGAAGATGTGGAAGTGATGCCCACTGAGGATCTGCTTCCAGGTTTAGTTGCTTCCCTCCAACCTACATCGGCCCCTGTGAGACTTGTGCCCCAAACCAGCATTGTTTGGACCTTTAGGAGGGATTGCGAGTAAGAATCTAAACTTGGTCATCATCTCCAAGAGCCCTTGGTGGGTAGAGTTTAACTGTAGGCTCCTTATCTAACATTTAACTCCTTAGTTCCACAGTTGGACAGGGTGGGCAGTGAATCAGCTATGTGGGGCCAGCCAGAGCTACTGTAGCTGGGCAGGATGCTGCTGACCTTGTGTGTTTACCTTCTGCTTGGCTCTTTTTCCAGGGGGCAAAGGTGCTGTGTGGTGGTGACCTGTACGTACCAGACGACCCAAAGCTGAAGAATGGCTACTACATGCGTCCCTGTGTGCTAGGTATGATCCTTCCTATTTACGGCAATGCATTCTTCTATGTGGGTGGATAGTGGCACCATGTTGCTGAGATCAGTTCTGTATAGGAAAAACTGTGTTTAGTGCAGCCCGTCTCTGTCCATGTCCATCTGGATTAGTATAAATATAGTAGAAATAGCTCAGGCATGTAGGAGATTGCACACAAGCAGGTCTCTGCTGTTGGAGGGTCTGATGGGACACGCAGCTAGTGCCTCTGCTACCTTCAGATTTGTCATGTTTCTTTCTCTGCCAGCCAAGCTGGGGCAGAGAGGGCTGTGCAGTGCCAAGTACTTCTTAAAACATTGTGTGGGCTGCTGAGCGCGGTGGACTAGCCAGCAGCTCATCCTCCTCAAGCTTGTGCGCTCTGCTTCTAGGGAACTGCACAGATGACATGACATGCGTGAAGGAAGAGATCTTTGGACCTGTCATGTCCATCCTGCCGTTTGACACAGAGGAGGAAGTAGTGGAGAGAGCCAACAACACTAAATTTGGACTGGCAGGTGGTGTCTTCACCAGGTACAGCAGGGGAGTGGGACTGGTTGGGAAGCAGCCTGGGCAGGGGAAGCACTGCAGCAGCTTGGCACACCTCCTGCAGTGTCTGACATGGGCATGGATCTCCTCCTCCAGGGAAGGCTACTGAGAAGAAATACCCAAAGGGGGCTTTATACATTCCTGCACAGCTCTCTGCAGCTTGTCCCGAAGGGTTAGGTGGGCCTAGCTGTTCTTCGAGCTTTTACCAGTCCATGCTTGGCCTGCTGGCCACCTTCCTGCGTCTCCAAGGGATGGGCTTCTGGAGTCTGCCATGCTTCTGACAGTGCACAGGGGGTTGTCTGCCAGATTGCTGTGCCGTTGTCCTTGGGGTGCCCCCTGTATCTTAAATGCCACTTTGAATGTCCCTGGGAATAGGTGCCACATCCTTTGATTAGGCAAAGAAAGAGTAGGGCAGGTAAGGCTCCAGAAGGCACCTGTTGGTGACCTCGTTGGGGATCTTGTGGCCTTTCTCAAAGGGAGCTTAGGAGGAGAGGAAGGAAGGAACTCCAGCTGAACTGCCCTTTTCTGGCAGGGATATCCAGAAGGCTCACAGGGTAGTGGCTGCTCTCAAGGCTGGAATGTGCTTCATTAACAACTACAACATCAGCCCTGTGGAACTGCCTTTCGGAGGATACAAATCATCAGGTGAGCTGTGGGCCAGGGGAGGTGAAACAGGTTCCCCTGTGCACAGGGGATGGGACTGTGCCTGTTCCTGTGATGGCAAGTGCGAGTGGGCTCTTTGGAGGACAGCAGGACACTCTGCTGTGCCCTAAGAAATGAATGGCACGCTGGGAGCTGATAAGGAAGCCGGAGTTCCAACTAGAGCTGTGTGGAAGAAAGCAAGTTGAGGAGCTTTCATGTACATGGCCTTGCTTTTATCTTAGTTCAACCAGTTCCTACTCTAGGGATGATCAGAAGTGCCACTGTAGGGTGACATTCGTGAGCACTGGCCGCTGAGCACGTGGCTCGTGTTCTCGCTGGTGTGGCCACGTGCTGGTTGCAGAGGGTGTGAGTGGAGCCTGGCACTGCCTTGGTGCTGGGCTTTCATTTCTGTCTTGTCCTTGCAGGCTTTGGCAGGGAGAATGGGCGCGCAGCCATCGAATACTACTCACAGCTGAAGACTGTCTGCGTGGAGATGGGTGATGTGGAGTCTGTGTTTTAGCGGCTCTGAGGCCGTTCAAGGCAGCATCAGTCAGCCCCTGCCTGTTAGCTGGAGATGTGGATCATTTACACAGCAATAAAGAAATGCTCTAAAATTGTAAGTGCCTCGAGGGGAAAGGAGTTGCAGGGTTGGAGCAGCTTTTTGCCACACTGATCCTGCAAGGGGGGATGTACTTGGGGGCTCAGCCTGTGGTTCTGCTCTGCCCTCTTTGTAGGTAGGAGCCTAAATCTAGGCAGCAGTGATGAGGTCTCCTCAGTAGCACGTGCTACTACTGAATAACTATCATGGGCTTTTCAGCAGCAGAGACATAGCCCAGGCTGTCCCCTCGCTGTGTGCTGTGACCTCCATTGCATTATCCTCCACCCTTAAGTCATCTTTGTTTTTGTCAAAGTAACAGGTATCATCCTACCAATGCACATGTAGACTTTTGGATACCCCGATGTCCCATGGATGTAACACCTGTCTCTTCACTAATTAAAAATGTCCCAAGTGTGGGACTTCTTTTTCTTTTTTTTTTCCTCTTAGCCCACAGTGATCAGAATATTTTTTTCCCCTTCTACCTGTGTCTTACCTCCAAGGTGTGACAAGATATTGTGGGGAAAATGAGCTGATGCTTTCTGGGACAGCTGTGGTCATGCAGTCTATCTCCCCACACATACTAAAAACAGCACAACAGGAATGGTAGCAGGCTCTAACACAGGTGATAGATCACTGCCTGTCTTAAGTAACAGCTCTGACTCTCTAAAGGGCCTTTTGTTCTTTATAATCATGATTAAGCAACTTTATATGTTTATCAACTTTTTTAGCAATCAAATAAATGTTAATTTTGCTTGAATCATCTTGTTGCAGTACAATGTGAATCAAGGGGCCAGAAATCTATTCTGATAGAAAGCAGGGCTGTTGCTGTATCGGGTAAGCAAATAGGTTGCCAGGACCAAAGTCCTGAAAGCTAGAGGGAGCAACTCTGCATGACAGCTAGATTTCTGTGGCTCTACAGAACAGTTGTGGTTCTTGCTTTCTGCAAAACATTTCAAAAAAAGCCTTCTATAACTTAAGCAATGAAATGTAAATTCATTGTATTCATTTTATTTAATGGTAAAGAGAAAAAAAAAAGATTGTAAATGAAATGTTTGAAAAGAAGCAAAAATCTCTTCAGTCTCCTACGCAGCCATTGAGGTGCATTGAGTTAGTGCTGGCAGACCCATCCAAGTTGCTGGAAAGCTGAATGAATCCCTGTTCCCACCAGTCCAACGAGTGCAACTGAACCCAAAGCCCCTCTCATTCTTTTCTTAGGATCTAGAAAGAAAAGACAAACACGTTTTATTAGTCCAGCAGCAAAAGGCAGCTCTGACACCCTTCCCAACACACGCTGGACATTGTACAAGTGTCTGGCTTTGGCTGACCTTGTCCTCACCTATAAGAAACAAAGGCCAGGAAACGCCTGGGAATGGGACACTTCAGAGCCCAGTGAGGTGTGAAGTCAGACACCACCACCCAGCTAGGCTTATTTCAAGGACTATGAGAAGAAGGGAAATGAAATAGTTGAATTCAGCTGAGCCCTTTCGCTTTGGTAAGAGAATATATGCTCAGTAGTATGAAATGCCATCACTCAGAGACGAGCCCAGCCTGGAAATTAAAGAAGGGGCAAAAACTACATCTTAATCGTGGGGCACAACAGCAGCTACCTGCTTGTGGCATGTAGCTACCCTCAGCCTGTGCTATTATTTATAGGATTCACGTGTTTTCTGTCAGCAGGACAAGAATAATTCAGAGTTGGCAGGCTGCAGGCCTGAAGCATTTTCTCCACAGCCTCACTGGAAGCTTTATGCTTCCTCCTTGGTAGGAGCAGGAAGACAGAGCCCTGAGGCCACCATAGGAGATGCAGTTTCCAGGCACCTTCTGTGTGCTACGGGTTAAGGACTCACCTCCAGTGTAGTAGCCAGAGGCATAGAGGATTCTCCCGAGGATCCAGGCAATGCCAAACCCTGTCGCAAGCCGCTAGATAAAAAGAAGAAAAATTAAAGGTTTCAGGGGTCTGCATTTTGTACCTGCTCGGCTATCTGGATAGCAGCCCTGCTTCACGAGGACACCACCAACTACAGCGTGGGTCCTTAGGTGGCTAGTCAGGTCTGCGATGCCTGGATTTTGCAGGCAGCTGTTGCCTTGATCTTCACCATACTGCTGCAAGCAAGTTTTCCTGTTGCTGGTGTTAAGAGATTTCTTCCTCATCTGTCAATTTAGAGCTTGTTGCAACATGGCTACAGTTTGCCAGACAGCACTAGGTTTGTCTATGCTGCTCTTTCCCTCTCTGAGAAGGAATATTTGGGGAGAGCTGATTTGTCTGGTGTCAGTGAAGGAAAAGCTGCACAGATACCTCCTCAAGACTTTCTTTTACAGCTTTCATTTAAAAATTATTTTTTTTCTGTCCCCCCTCTGTGTGTCTCCTTTGGTGGTGGAAGTGATGGGAATATGATTCTGTTGCCAATTTATTCTTGCTGAATGAAAGAAAACCTTGCTGAAAAATTGCTCAGAAATGTTCTTAAAAAAAAAAAAAAAAAAGGAAGAGGGGTTTCTCATCCTCTAGAGATCTAGATACTGAGTATCCCTGTTGTCTGCCCAGTAGACCCTGCAGGATTTGGAGGACCATGGCAGGGTTAGAGGGATTCTCCCCCAATGGGTCCTAGGGGCTGTAATAGTTTGTCCAACAACTTGTCTGTGGGGGACAAAAGAAAAAGCTCAGGCAGGGGCACCTGCCCCACCAGCATCACTTACCGGGTGGTAGATTCCACTGGTGGCTAAGAAGAACAGGAAGGATGGGTAAACTTCCAACCTAAAGAGGAGAGGAGGGTTTGCATCAACACTGCTTATAGAGAGATCTCTGCAGAAGTGCAGAGAAGGACAAGGTCCCTGCTGGACCTTGCTCTTAGGAGCCTGTGCTGGGGGTGGA